>JASGCC010004207.1:0-20760 GCA_030067915.1 Hydractinia echinata | reverse complement strand
CAACCGGACGTAAAAAGTTACCTACGTGTGATCTTTTGCTTTCGTTTATCTCTTTTAACCGCGTAATACGAAGTTGGGACATAGCTTTTTTTGGGCTACGCATGGTGTGCACTGATCTGGGACCAAGGTGGTTGTGCTGAGATCAATCTTGTATACATAGGCGAGGTAAATGGCCGTCCTGGTCGAAATTGAAGAATTGAAATGAAATATCTTATATTCATAACATTTTTAATCTTCCGTGAACGGAAATGCAACTTCGTTTTCCTGGCAAGAATGATTACCTGTTTAGCTTATTGTGTGGGGCTTTTGATGTGTCTGCTAATCCGCGCTTGTCATTTTTCTTTCCGACCATGATTGTCATCCCATCTTGTACAGAATCTTCCTTGCTCCAAGTTCATTTGTCGAATGAGTCTTAAGTATGGCCACCTAGAAGATTCCCGGCTAGAATATGTGTGGGCTGCGGTCACTTTGCCATAACATATACGTTTTGCAATCGCAGATAGGCGGCACGCAGACTGAATGCCAACTGGACTGCAGGCTTTAAAAGACTGTGGAAAGGCTAGTTGCTTACATAATCGGATTTAGGTTTTTTCTTCAATGCACGTTCATGTCTGGGTAAATACGCTAGGTTCTGCCCAAGTTTTTATATTCTTTTCAACTAAAATGGAACTGTCCGGAACCTATAATCATTACTCTTATCTTTGTTCTCCGAGCACAGAATGAATGATAAAAGGTCTTTCACTGACACTCTCGCTAAGCGGTGGTTAATATCGGGAATAGAGCGATTCGAGTGAATGTGAGTAGGCACTCTCATCTCTCACACCACGCCTGTAACGACGACATTGCGTGCACGAGGCGTATTGACTCCACCACTCACTCGCTGATGCATGTATGTGCTTTTGTTTACGAGTACTTTTTATTCTGTTCGAAGACGAATCTGTTTAGTAAACTCTTCATTCGTCTTTCCAACGTTGCTGTTAATGTTATGGGTTTCACTCAACTTTGTTTGGACGATTGTCTTTATCGTCACTCATAGGTTTACTTCGTGTTAGGTTGTTCCGAGTGATACAGATTTTACACAGTTCAGACATAGTCTAGAAGTACTAACCTGCATATTTTCAAATTCTATAGGAAGAGAATAAATATTAACAGAAATTTTTCCTCTGGACAACTTCTCAGTTGTCGTTGAATCGCCTAAATTCGATCGGCCTTGTCTTTCACATCTCACTCTTCTTAACGAGTAAATGGGCAGGAGAGTTTTTCGTCTAATTCTAAGTTGCGACGGGTATTCAATTGTAAATTCTAGTTGTTTCGGTTAGTAAGAACGATTGTCTAAAACTGTTTGAAATAAATCCTTATTTCCTGAGGACAAAATGATTTATTAACATTGACCTGTAAAGTTTTAATAGTATTTACTCATGAAAAAGCATCAGACTCTTAATTGTAAAAGAGTTTGGACAACATGTGTTCAAGTTTGGGTGACTTAGCGCAGCTTAGAAGGATGGGCCCATGTTTCTATGGAATAAAAGATCAGATTTTTGGTCGAGAATCCGAAAGAAGGAGAAATTTCTTTGATGGCACAGAAAAGGATGCTCATAGAACAGGCACTTACTGCGATGATCCCGTATGCCTGTGGTATTGCGACCAACGATATTAATCAAAAGGCTAAATAAACTTTTGGCCTGACTAGTTGTTGGATCTGCTTGCCAGATTGAGATAATACGTTCAGCGGGCTCTAAACCTTTTTTCTTACAAACGTGGTGTCAGAGTTTGATCGTAAGTGTTCAGAATTCGAAATACACGATGTTATCACTCCATTAGCGAAATGGAGGCTGTGGGAAAATTCTTTGGGTTGTCATCCTTTCCATCATAGTTGAAGAGAAACAGAAAGATATTTAGATGGCTGAAGTTGCAGAGTTAGGTTATTGTCTTAGTTATTGGAAGAGTGATAATTCAGGCGGATAGGCAGAAGCTGTGTGTGTGATATGGAAACTGAATCTTAAGTGCAATGGTTGGATTATGGTGAATGAAAGAGTTTTGAGGATGACTAGAAGAGGAAGGCGGATTTTGTTTGGATGTATGAGTGATAGCCTGGGCTGCACGTCGCGGACGCATTTAAAACATCGTTTTAATTGACTTAAGGAGTTTATACGTGAACTTATTTTAATGTGTCATGGAAATGTGAAATACTACCAGCGAAAAAACTATAGTAGGTCTAAGATATATGTAGGACATGTGCGAGTGTTTTGTATATTGAGATTTTTCTGATTTACCTCTAGTATTAATTAAGAGAGATGTGCTGAGTGGTGACAGGGGGCGCCGCATGATTTTTTAAATAAAAATTACTGGAAGCAGATGAATTTGATGCCGCGAGGAGCAGCATTGCGTGCTGTGGAAAAGAGTCCTGGAAGACAACAAATTTCGGACTGGGAAAAAATTTTCGGACCACGTCAAGAGCTACACTCTCGCACACGTTTTTACACGTTCGGAAAGATATTTGATCGGGTAGTGTGTTATATATGTTCACGTCTTAATGGTAGGATACGCATTTGTTTCATCCTCGTCCTTCGGAGTTTTCGTTGGCCTATGTAATAGGGCGACGCCACGTAGTTTGTTAGTAGAGAGGTGACTTCTAAAATCTTTTTTACTTGTGGTGGGTGGAGTAGAGGCAAGTCCATTTTCCATTATTATTCTGGTCTGCAAAACTACTAGGTTAATCTTTAACAAAGCGAAGAGGATATTGTGGTTGAAAATGCATCCAGGCCGAAATGGTAATATTACTGAAAATGTGGTGAAACAAACGATAAATCACCAATGTAAATTTCTTTAAGGTAAGGTGGTATTTGCTGCTGTCAACAGTAATTTTGCTACGAGTAAGAAGAAAGTAAAATTTATATTGTACTTTATTCTATGACGAATGCATGATCCCAAAAGGAAACATTATTTAATATCTGGATAATTTTTTAAAAAATGTCACATTAATTTATTAAAAATAAAAAAGAAATAGTTTGTTTGTAAACTGAAAAACCTCTTCTTTTGCATTTAACTGTTTAGAACTTTTTAAAGTTGAAGAAATAGACAGAAAGCGGTCGCCTTTTGGTCTCTAAAATGTTTGCATGTTTAAGCGAGTGTCCATCTCGGTGGTTCTTATTGGTCTAAGAGAGGACTGACTCCATTGAGCGTCGCAATTTAATTTATAAACTAACATATAATAATACAGAAATAGAGTGGTATTTTTGACAGCCCTAACTTTGCCGAAAGCATTTTTAAAGGTAATAATGTGAATACAAATTACAATTTGTTATGATTGGTATATTTCGGTAATGATGTTTCTGGGTCGCGAAGAATATATGTTATGATTTAAAGACGTGTTGATTTGTGAGTAAGGTTATTTGTTTTTTTATGAAAGCTTATCTCTACCGTTTCCAAGTCTGTTAACTTTCTTCCTGTTCAAATAATTTATAAGGGAAAAACAGATCGCTGCTTACCGAAAGGTGTTGATTTTCCCGAAGGTTTTGATATCACATGCACACCGAATCACTGGAGCAACGAAGAGAAAGTCATGCAGCATATTAAGAATATTGTTGTACCCTACTTGGAACAAAAACGAAAAGAACTGAATTTACCAATGCAAAAAGCTCTTCGAATTTTTGACGTTTTCAAGGGACAAACAACAGCCGCTTTTCAGGAGGTCGTTGAAAGTAATAATTGCGTGATCGTTTATGTACCTGCAAACATGACCAACTATTTCCAGCCTTTAGATTTAACTGTTAATGGCCAGCGAAGCAATTTCTGAAGCAAAAATTCGAGTCGTGGTACGCACTTCAAAAATAACAGATCAAATTAACAATATCGATATACCGCTCAAGTTGTCAATTTTGAATATCCACGCTAATTGGGTTATTGGCCTATACGGCCATTTACGGAATAATCCAGCCATAATTTGCAATGGTTTCGACGAAGCTGGCATTTCTGAGGCTCTATCTATAGAGTTGGATCCAGAAGATCCATTTTTCGATCTTGATTGAATATATGTACACTATAAATGTTTCTAGCCTTCTTTCTGTGCCATTTCCCGTAATCATTACTTCTGAAATTTAGTTAAAATTCGTTCAAAAGACTTGCCAATATATTTTTTGACTTCACAAATCTTGTCCGAAAATTTTCCGCTGAAATGAAAAATTGTGTCCGAAAGTTTTTCCGTCGAAAATTTTCGTTCTTAATGTATATATATCAAATTAACTTGTTGCATTATAGATTTATGGTCCGACGGAATTCGACATTTTTATGCTGATGTCAGCATTTTAGTGAGAAACTTTATGAAAGATAAATAGCATCATTACAAATAGGATATAAAGTTGTTTCGAAAAAAGTATGTTCTGCTTTTTTACGATTTGTCGTTAAGGATATACTCAATGTTGAAATATGGCAAAAAGTTAAAACTTTGCAGAGATCACATTCTAGGGGCAAGCACTCATACCCATAGCACCAAAGCAAATAAATTGGCCTGAAAACTACCATGAAAAGTATTAAATAGCAACGATCAGCAGAACTTTAGGAATAATTAGCTAGTTTTCTCAAGTAAGAATTGTAAATTACTATAAGTTGTAGATCCCAAGTTATTGGGTCATTGGAGAAAATTTAAGAGGCCTAAAACGAGAAAACTAGTGTCATTTTGGCAAAAAAAATTATGTTAATCAATTCACCTTTATAATACCTATGCATTGATAAAGTTTAAAATGCAAATCCCAGGTCTAAAATTACTGATGACAGAAAATGTCAAAATTTGCTATTACTTAAATATGACATCATAATTTATGCAGCATAATTAAATCTGAAATTCTTTAAATGAGAATTTCTTGAGAACGAAGAGAGCTTTTTAAAAAATTTAATCAAAAATAAATATATATACACAATATAGAGTAATAAAAGTTGACCAGCTAGTGATCATTTAACACAGTAAACGAGCAGTTAATTTGAGTTTGTTACTCTAAACTCGGTCCAGTTCTTCCAATGAAAATGGCAAAAATGGTACGAATTGGTGTATTATTTTAGAAAATTTTGATAATGAATTTTATTTTGAACTTTTGTTTAACCAAAGTTACAGTCGAGTAACTTGATTAGCAACCTTTAGTTCTCACAACCTTCCCCTGAACACTTTACACTTGCTTAGAAACCTTCTATTCTTAGAAGCAACAAAGCAGTGTTTAAACTGAGCTTTACTTGTGTGCTTCGAAGAATTTATTTTGTGTGTGCATGTGTTGAGTTCACTACAAAAGAACACCTATAGGGCCTGACCCCAAAAATAAGGTTCATTATAAAAATATGTGTCCTTCATAATCAATTTTAATGGGAAATGGTTAATTTGAAATTTTCCTGCAAAAACACTAGAATTATCTTTGACGAACAATTGGATTACAAATACTTACGAACGTACTTTTTTCTCATTGTTGACACATTCATGAAAGTCTTCTCGAACTTTGTGACATTTGTAGACCTGTTGGTGTATGCCTTCCTCTTTCACACAAATCATCATGTCTTCAAAAAAATGAAAGCAATCACTTCTTCCACCATTATTTCCCAAAAATTGGTACGCCATTGTTCTATTATATATAAACATGTTAAATTCACAATTAAAAAATACATGTTAATATGGTAGCTAGTGTTTAAAATACTCTTAAAATGCCTGAGACTGACCATCAGGAAGGGAAATATGGGAAGACATTGTTAGTCGTCCATTCTCGCAGAAGCGTTGTCATGTGATATTGTTCTGTGCTCACATTCGGAGGGGTAAAGCATCGTCAAACATTCACAGTTAAAACCTTTATTAAAAAGAAACTTACAGGAAAATGCACTTTAAAATGTAGCCAATTGGCGAAGATTAACCAGTATTTAAAACATATAGTCAGGTCACCCAAACTGTATGCATCATGCTAGGCCCCATGAAAATATGCACTGGCATTTACGCTAGAGTCAATATTGAGGGCTGATTTTTTAGTCATGAAACATTCATGCATGGTAGTTTGTTCTCAGCTATAAAACTAAATAAAAATCTGACCAACTTCGTTTATAGGGCTTGTGTCTGTTGCGTACATTTAAAAGTTGATTTAAAGTTTCTGCCTAGTCAGCAAAACTTTGTCCTGACGGACCAACCCTTGACGCTACTTATCACATGTATGATTATTTCATGCCTCTGGCTAGAGTCTTCGAAGATGCCCAATTGGCTTCACTGCACATTGTCCCTTTTTTTTGCTTATAATGCATATGCAACTTGCCCAATATCATGTGGGGCCTCATGAACATATGCATAGTTTGTTTATATGGGCTGATGACTCATTGCCATAAAGTATGGGATGTCTGAGGAAAAGAATAAAAATGAAGGCAAAAGTAACTTCGTTGGTTGGTTCAGGCAGAAAACATGTTTCATCAAAGGAAGCTGAGGAGGATTTGGCAATGTGTATCTGCACCTTATGCAATCTTGGGTTTGGTACGTTAACAAACAGCATTAAGGATTTTGTAAAGGATTTCGTCAAGCACCATGGAATGAAAAATCCATTCAAAAATGACAAGCCTGGTAAAAATTGGCTAAAGAAATTTATATGCGTCACCAGAATATCCATCACGTCAAACCCCTTTGTGGTGTATGACTTTTTACGACTCAATTGAGAAACTTTTTAATGAGAAAAAATTTGCTGCCTCCCAAGTTTGGAACTGTGATAAGTCAGGTTTTCCGACGGACCCTCCAAGCCAAAGTTATTGCACCAAAGGGTCTAGTGGCCAATTGATTGACATGGGGTGCAGGGCATGAAAATATATAAAAATAAAATATATAATGCAGAAGGTCAAGTATATACTGGACCCCCTAATGATATTTACTGGAATCAATTTTCAATCAACATGGAGAGGCAAGAAAGCGCTGCAGAATACTGCACATGGCGTTTGGATGACCACCAAGATATTCTTGCAGTGGTTAGAACAATTCTGTTTGCAAGTTGTGCAGCATCCTTCCCTTACTGACCTACAACGGGTATTTGCCCAATGTTTTTGTAGAATTAATTAAAAGAGCAATGCAAGAAGACATAACACTTGTCAAACTTCTTCCATATGCCACATGTATAAACTACAACCCCTTGAATGTCTGTGGTTTCAGCACATTGAAGAGATTGTAGAACGAAAAATTGAATGAGCGAATTTCAGTACTAGGACCAAATGAGACTTATCGAAGTCCGTAGATACTAAAAGTAGGAACCAGCAATAACCAGCAGTATTTCGAAGTAACCACCAGAGAACCACCAGTATTTTGAAGTAACCACCAGAGAACCAGCTGTTTTTTTAAGTTACTATCAGAGAACTAGCAGAGTTATTATCAATTTACTCCAGATAAGGCAGCAACGGGACCCCAAGGTGTTGTGATTTTTATGCACAACACTTCATGACTTTAAAACTACCAAATATGATAAATAAAAGTGCACCTAGTTCCCAGGGCTTGCTCTTGCTAACTAGCTACTTTTAAGTTGTTTTCACGAGGTTCAATAAAATGCATTCCACAAAGATTAATTTTCGCGAATATAAATAAAATTCGGGGAATTCGCGATAAGTAATCAACTTAAGGATACTGTAAGGGTATAGACACATATTCAGTATATTCATTATTTCTCAAAAATTATGTTTTTTTTCTTTAAAATTATTTATTGAATATAAAAGCAAATTAAATTGTCTATAGGATAATATAAATATGAAATTTAAATTTTTTTCCAGGTAGCCATAAATCTACATCATTGTTTTTCACTAAAACATCTGAAACTCCCCTCCGTTTTATTAATTTTCTGCGTCATATTTATCAATCACTTTAGCATTACCATAGCAACAAAACTTTGTCACATTTTTTCTTTTTTTATTTAAAAATTTGTGAAAAATTTTTTGCTTGCTCTTTTGTGTTTTAACCTGTCTTTTTCTTTAAATAATCAAAATATACATAAAAATTGACAAAGTCATTTGCAGCAGGTATCGATATCGATCGCAACCTGACCTTTACAACAATAGCCTATTCAAAGATGTGGAGAAGGTGTTAAGTAAACTACAGACAACTCATTAAATATTTATACCCTGTTAAAAGAAAAATCTGTTGTGCTGAATGTCAGTTGGTATAAAAAAACAAATTAAAACTTTCTAAACAAATTAAAATTAAACAGAATAAAGTTGATGTTTCAATTCTATGTTGAATTCTATAGTTTTCAACTTGCGACTTCGATTTATTTTTTTTCTCTCAAAAGGTTTTTTTTTTGCGACATTAAATCTACCCATCTCGAAGAAAGTTTAAAAACTATGCTGAATAATTTTGGCTTGTTTAGATAATAATATGCACACCGTGATCGTTAGAACTTATAATGTTCAAAGTGAGATTCACACATATATTTCTTTGTTCGCTTTTCAAAAGAAACTGTGTTTGAAGTTCGCCGACCAAAAGAAGTAAATCCTTTTTTATCCTACTTCCAGTCAACATTTTTGAAAAAAAAATTCAGAAGTTGGTAGAGAATATCAAACTCCACATATTTTTGAAAAAAAACCATCCTTTAGTTAAATTTATTTATTTCGCCTCAAGACAATAATGGAAACAAAAAAACAGAACTGAATTGAAAGCATAAATTTTTAAATTGAACAAAGATAAAATATGTTTTGAGTATCACAAAGTAATGAAATTAGAACTATTAGCACACAGTACATGTTTCAAAATGAGTAGATGCCACGATGTTTCTTCACAACCATTTAATAAATACATAATCTGATTAAGCGAAATAATATTTTTGAAAGCGTTGAAGGCAGTGTGTAATCGCTGCGAAAAATAAACTAAAATTTGATATGGATTCCTCAACAGTGGATACAATGGCAGTAGAGGCATCTCTCGCGCTCGATGACTTCAAACTGTACAGTTTATTGATTCATTCAATTCATTCGAACTTTAACTTTGTCTACCAGGAAAAAAAATGTCTCGTTTTGGACTCTCCCCTGTATAGCGTTGTTCGTTATATTTTGTTTACAATTTAGATATTAGTTCGTTATTTAAAATAAAGTTTGTTCTTGGTAATTCTTGCGTGTTTATTTAAAATACTAATACAGTATATGTTTTTTTCAAAAAGCCTTCAGTCTTTTAATTAACTGTTGCATAAAGCTCGACTCACACCAGACATAAACATTTTAGAAAAAACAGGTCATTAACTGTTGTGTACATTATAAAATGTCTCACATTCGAAGCGGTAGTTGTGTTCATTTTGTTTTTATCTATTTAACTAATCGTTCTTTTGTGGTTACTTAAAAAAATTGCTAGTTCTCGGTTGGTTACTTAAAAATACTGGTGGTTCTCTAGTGGTTACTTCAAAATACTGCTGGTTCCTACTTTTAGGAAAAGCAATCGAAGTCAACCTTCGTTGATTTATTAGCGAAGGTTTGGCACAAAGGTCTTCTTCAAGAAAATATCAAGTCAGGATTTAGAAAGACTGGAATAATGCCATTGGATCGAAAGAAATACCCAATTGACTCGTTTGATAGCCGTGTACTGAAATGATGTACAGTACCGCCCGAATGTAACTTTACATGTACGTGATAGTTATCACCTTCGCATGAGCTTTCGGTAGCGTCAGAACTTTCGTTGTTATTGTTAACTTATTGTTAAATACATGAGCTATTTTTGCATGTTGAAAACAATAGAGTTCATGTCTTGTTCCCAAATTTAATTAGCTCATGTGAACTGATTGTTGTATTTAATTGCTATAGTTGTCAAGAGATCAACGAAATAAAATAAAATTTACCCAAGATTTAAGTATATATCTATTGTTTTTACTCACGAACGGCAATGTTAAACCATTCATTTATAAATTTTTAAAACGCGATAGAAATGCTTTTTTAGATCGCGTTTTAAAATTTAAGAACAAAGAACGGCGATAGAAAAGCTTCGTTAGATCGTGCTTTAAAAGTTTAAGAACGAAAAGCGGTGATAAATGCTTTTTTAGACCGCATTTTAAAAATTTAAGAAAGAAGAACGCCAGTAGAAAAGCTTTTTTAGATCGCATTTTAAAAGTTTACTTTATAACTACGACTACTGACAATTTGAATGATCAAAATAGTCCATCGGAGACACCAATTGATAATCTTTGTTCTGGATTAACAGCATCAGCCCTTCTCCACTCCTATCGAAAGAAAATTGTGTGTGAGAGGATGGACCATCATTGACGCACCAGTAAAAGTTGCAGAAGAAGAAAAAAGTTTCGAAGATGTCATGCTTGATAAAAAGCACCTGCACAGAGGAAAAAGTTAGACAGAAAGGCAAAAGTAATTACATATAAGAAGAATTTAGA
Organism: Hydractinia echinata; assembly: GCA_030067915.1. Taxonomy (NCBI): domain Eukaryota; kingdom Metazoa; phylum Cnidaria; class Hydrozoa; order Anthoathecata; family Hydractiniidae; genus Hydractinia; species Hydractinia echinata. Next base: position 10,408 of record JASGCC010004207.1, on the reverse strand, counting down.
GGAGTTACAGAGAACCATTTCTGTAAGTGTGTTTCAGGCCAGCAAGTCATGTTTGTGTGTTGGAAAAGTGCTTCAGAGGTTCTTGCTGGATAAAGGTGGTCCGGTATCAGCATTAAAAAATCGATTGCTTGAAGCCACACGTTGGGAACATTTTAGCATCGACACCAGAACATCTGGAGCGTGATATCGGTATTTTCCCAGCCAAGAATATAATAGTTGGACCACTCAGTCTTTCCATTACGAGGTGGCAAATGAAATGTACCTTATTACGAGGCACTGATAAAAATAAATATAGATAGACGGATGTGCAGCCTGACAAATATCAAGGGATATACCCTGTCTATTATTTCCAGGAGGGGCCATGGCTTAATGCGCATTTTGAGCTACGCAACCCAATTAGGGTCCGCGCTCTACCAGCCAACTCCCTGCAACATCCAACGGCCCATACAGTGTGCCATCTCCCCAATTTACCTCACATGGCTTGGGTTAACCCGGGGCTATGGTAACATTCACTCGCCCATATTGAATCGCCGTCAAGGGGAATTGAACCCCAGTCTCCTGCACAAAGTGCGAGAGTTATAACCACTAAACTACGGCGCCAAAAAAAAATCTATAAAAAATATTGTAAGTATATAAGATGAATAGAGAGGCTCTTTATACAAATTTTATACAAAGTTTATGGGGGGGGGGGGGGGTGAATGGCCAGTTTGACAAAATGTATATGTGCACTTATCTCACATGCACAAACTCTTGTGTTATGTGATTATATGATAGGAGTAGAAACATTGCGGTTGAGTCTTGTTGTTCCAATAACATGAATTAGTTTCATTTAACCACTATAATGTGCCCACCACTTTAAGAAGATAATACGTCATGAACTACTGTTTTCATTTCCTTTTTTCTGGTGAATTGAATAAACCATCTTCGAATAATATTAAATAGTACTGATTTCGAATCCTCTCCCTTGTCCTTGTAACTAACTAAGTTGTAACAGAGCCTGCTATTAAAGGGGAACCAAGGTATAAAATGATGTTGGACTTGACTACCTTGTTGGTATAAAATTTGGCGCGTATATATATATAAATTTTCGCGGAAAATTCTTATAATGCGCCAAAATTTATATATACCATTATTACGCGCACATGGTATGTGCACCAAAATTAGTACGCGCGAAATCGCGATGGAAGTAGGGTGCGCCAAAATTAGTACGCGCCAAATTTTATACAACTAAGGTATATTATATATATACCAATAAGGTATATTATACAGCTTAAAAAGTTGGTCCAATAACTCTGGATCTGCAATTTGGTTTGCAATGAAATTTTCTGGGTAAGCTTGTATGTATAGGCCCTAGCTATATGTTTACTCACAAAACGGCATTATTAAACTATGGAACTACCCAAAATCACCCAGAACCAGGCAAGGGTGCAAACTCTCCGAAAACGGTGTATATGTGAGGGCGGGCGCGGCTGTTTTTCGGGGTATTTTTTAGGATTTTCGTCTGTAACCGCCCAGAAAAGCCCGGACCAGTCCGAAATCGCCCGAAATGCAACGTTGGGCAAGCTCATTGTTCTCATTTAAATTTTGTCGAGAAGAAGAAATGTGCTATTTTGTCGTCGTACTTACAGTTTATTATTTGTGGGCTTTTACTACAGCTATTTATCAAATAAATGATATAAAAAACAGTCTTTCACTACCACCTGCTCGACATTAAAAGAATAAATTAGCTATACATGGAAATAAATGTTTAAAAAAATGTTGATTTGGGTTTCTCCGGGCGAAATTTGAAGTTTTTTTTAAAAACGCTGGAAGTTGTCCGACAGCCCCGTGGTTTTTGCGGTGTTTCCGGCGAGTCAGCACCCTCGTAAATAGAACCAGCCATAATAAAATCACCCATAATCGCCCAAAACCAGCCAGAAAAAAAACAGAACTGGTTCACAATTATAGCAGGACCAAGAGGAACAATACCCGCTGGTCACAGCACACATGATTGATTTCCTGGATCGTTTTCGCTGTCTCATTGTTAGCTCGTCGCTAACTGTGTATATCTATAAGCTAGCTATCTATTGTTCCGTTAAAATTTTAGGGCTTAACTTGCTTTAAATAGCTTTTGGAGATTTCAAGCTCCTTGTATTCATGGAGCCTGTCAATCAGGAGAATGTGATGCTGTTCAATTTATTGGACGAAGAAAAGGTAAAGTTTTGTTTGTATTTTTAAGCGCTTCTTTATCCAGGGCATCGACTCCATTTAACACTAGCTCAACTGTACCCGACAATGACGTATACTTGAACCTCAACTGTACCCGACATTGTCGTATTCTTCGCCCCGACGACAGCTCAACTGCATCCGACACGCGACGTTAAGCACTTTATCAACGTCGTAATGTTCTTAATACATACTACTGCCTAGTGTAATATCTTTGTAATACATAGTAATATACTGTAGTACTTATTACTATGCCGTATTCTACACTGTATTACTTTGTAGTATATTCAGTAATACACTGTAATGCCTTGTAGTATTCGGTAATATACTGTAATACCCTGTAGTAAGTAATACACTGTTATACTTTGTAGTATTCGGTAATACACTGTAATACCTTGTAGTATACGGTAATATACTGTAATACCTTGTAGTATTCTGTAATACACTGTAATACCTTGTAGTATTCGGTAATACGCTGTGGTACTTAGTAATATACTGTAAAACTTTGTAGTATTCAGTAATACACTGTAATACCTTGTAGTATTCTGTAATATACTGTAATACCTTGCAGTATTCGGTAATACACTGTAATACCTTGTAGTATTCGGTAATACACTGTAATACCTTGTAGTATTCGGTAATACACTGTAATACCTTGTTGTATTCAGTAATACACTGTAATACTTTGTAGTATTCAGTAATACACTGTAATACTTTGTAGTAGTATTCAGTAGTACACTGTAATATCTTGTAGTATTCAGTAAATACACTGTAATACCTTGTAGTATTCGGTAATATACTGTAATACCTTGCAGTATTCGGTAATATACTGTAATACCCTGTAGTATTCAGTAATACACTGTAATACCTTGTAGTATTCAGTAATACACTGTAATACCTTGTAGTATTCGGTAATATACTGTAATACCCTGTAGTATTCAGTAATACACTGTAATACCTTGTAGTATTCAGTAATACACTGTAATACCTTGTAGTATTCGGTAATATACTGTAATACCCTGTAGTATTCAGTAATACACTGTAATACTTTGTAGTAGTTTTCTGTAGTACACTGTAGTACCTTGTAGTATTTAGTAATACACTGTAATACCTTGTAGTATTCGGTAATACACTGTAGTACTTAGTAATATACGGTAATATCTTGTAGTATTCAGTAATACACTGTAATACCTTGTAATACACTGTAGTACTTAGTAATATACGGTAATATCCTGTAGTATTTGGTAGTACACTGTAATACTTTGTAGTATTCGGTAATACACTGTAATACTTTGTAGTATCCAGTAATACACTGTAATACCTTGTAGTATTCAGTAATACACTGTAGTACTTAGTAATATACTGTAATATTTTGTAGTATTCAGTAATACACTGTAATACCTTGTAGTATTCGGTAATACACTGCAGTACGTAGTACTGTAATATTTTGTAGTATTTGGTAATACACTGTAATACTTTGTAATATACTGTAATAGACGTAATAGATCTTTCACGGTTGCGCAAAGTATCCTGGGTAATCAGTACGATAAAATACAACAGCGCAGCTGGCAGCGATGCGAAGTTTTTTATGTGGTGGTGTGGTTTTCCTGTTTATACAAGTTTTTATTCAATTCTTAGCTATATATTTTACACAAAAAAACGATAATTAAAAAAGTTAAATCAAGCGAGGGTGATGGCTTCGGCTGAAGATATTGAATGTTTGCAGAATTTTTTAGAACTTTCTAAAGCTGAACTTCAATTTTTCCTTTCCAAGCGTGGGCTTCCAACATCTGGAGTCATCTGGAGTCATCTGGATCACATGGAACGTTGGCTGCAAGAGCTCTGATTGCTCATGAGCAAAAAGTAGAAGTAAAAGCCACTGCTGAATATACAATTTGCTTCTGCGTAACATGCGAAAAGACATTTGATTCAGACGAAGAGCTGACTTGGAATGTTTGGAAGGGTAAGTCGGTTTATAATAACTGAAACAAATACTCTTATTTGGTTGGTTCGTTTTTAACGTAATTTCGAACGTTTTCTTCTCCCTTCGAAATTTGAACTGTACATTCTAAATTAAGTAGTTGTGGAGGAAAATTTGCCATTGGTATTCCATCTAATCATGTGCAAAATTTGATTGTTGTTTCAAAGACAAGAATAGATTTCAGCTATAAAATGGCTACTGACCGGTTTTGATCCTCCCCTGTAAAATACAAAGCCATTTGTCAGGGCACAGACCTCACAAGCTTGGTCTGTACTTTTGAGCTTGGGCTTTGTATTTCACAGTACGTTATCAAAACCGGTCAGTATTTGTTTATTAATGATTATGTAATTAAGATGCCAGCTATCGTTCAAAGTGTTTCCCCTCTTTGAAGGCTTGAAATGCATAAAAAACTGTCAATTTTGAATTCCAGCTTGTATTGATGCTTTCAGTGTGGTAAAGTAGCTGTAATTTATTTTTTTTACTATAAAGCCAATGTTTAGCTAGCTACTAATAAAAGCCTGTAATTAGTAAGTTAAAAGAACACACATCAGAATATGAAGAATGATAAAAGATAAATGGGCTGTGGTATTTCTTTTTAATAAACTTCATTGTATTTTTTAATAAACTTCATTCAAGATAAAACTATCATGACTTCTTTTATTCTGAACTTCTGGTAACCAATTAAGTAAAACAAGAAGCTAAGTCAGGGGCAGATACAGGATTTTTTCTCCTTAGGCGGATTTGCGAAGCGAAGCCAACGCGCAATTTTTGCCACGTAAAACTTGTGCGTGTTAAATTCAGATGGGGTCTTGGGGGGCGCTGTAAGCCCCCCAGTGGGGTCAGAAGCTTTAGCTTATTTACCTATTTCAGCACTCCAAAATGCAGCAGACAGGACCTTTACAAGCCCATTTCTTACATGTTTATTTGAAAAAAAAAACAATCATAAAATTCTTAAATGAAAGCCAAATAATGTTTTCAGAAGAATTAAGGCTAAAATTAGCTAGCCAGCAAAACTTCTTCTTTCTTCCACATCCAGAAAAAAAATATTTACAGGCTTGTTTTTGCAAGTTATGAATGTAATAGCTTTTGGCTAATATTGAGGCAATAAATTTTTGGAAACTAGTTTCAGTAAAAAGACATACATAATTCTTATAATTCGGTAATGCAAAACGGTATATATTACTAATAAAAACTTTTCATGTTTAATCTATTCAAAAATTTAATAACATGAAAAAGGAGGCCTAAAGAAAAATAAGCAAAAAACAACAACACAAAAATGCATATGTAAACAGGCTTTATTTGTATTATTAGATCATAGTAACAACAACATAAACAACAAGAGATAAATATAATAAAATAAAAATGGCAAGAATATATCAAGATTTTGTACAGGTAAAGGCAGCTACTTAAAATTTGGATTTTTAAGCAGCAATAGCTAATTAAAAAAACAAACTTACAACACAACAACACAACATTCAGTCAAAAAATATTTAGCCCTATTAGCCTAATAGCAAGAAAAACACTGTTTTTATTTTTCGGTAACCATTTCTGGCTCAGACTTTAAAAATGTTGAATCAAACTTGAAAATACCTTTTAGCTGTTATGCGATAATTACTATAAATAGCTGAATTTTTAACAAAACAAAATCATTCAAGAACAGATATCGTTAACTACATTATTACACATTTTTGTGTCCATCTGGATAGGGTTGTAATAAGTATATATGCTAAGTCATTTTCGCCATGTTGGTAGAACCACAAACATTTTCCATGTCTATCAGCATGACAACTTCTTTAGTAAAAATGTGAAAAACTTTTGTCATTTCACCCATTAAATAAAACCATGCCTTTTTCTTATTCGAATTGTATATATAATTAGCACCATTTCCAGGAATTATTTCGATACGAGGATAGAGATTTTAAACCGAAACATCATCAAGTCTTGTCAAAGTCTTCCTCCCAAAACTAGTGTTCTCTTCCTTGGCCTTGTCGCATGTTAAAAAATCGTTTGGAAAGTGTTTATTGCCAGAAGCTTTGAATCTACAAAAGTAAACATATAAAGTTGTTATGAAGTCAACAAATTGTTAAACATTACACCTTTACCAGCTACAAAAAGTAACCAGCTGGCTAGCTATTCGATTTATTGTGTTGTTATAAAATGTCTTGTTACTTAAATAAAAAAGAAACCCAAGATAACACAAAGCTCTTTTGAATATGACACAAGGCTTTTTCAAATTTGTTGGAAGTGAAACTATAAACAGTTTCATGTTCACACTTGCTAGCACAGCAATAGAAAGCAATTGTGTATCTTACTCTAAGATTAATGGAATTAAAAGTAAACAGATGTACCTGAAAGCGTAGTCAGTGAGTTAAAGCTATTATTTTTGTTAAGTCAAAGCCTCCTTTTCTGTCAAACAGCTTTTTTGCAATCACAGGCGACACAGAGAATAACATCATCATCATCATCATCATTCTCGGCTTAACGTCCGTTTTCCATGCTAGCATGGGTTGGACGGGTATATTAATGACCCTCTTCCAATCTGATCTAGACTGTGTTAGATCTAAACTCAACTTCCTCTGTATCAAGTCTGTCCTTATAACCTCCTGCCAAGTCTTTCTCGGTCTGCCTCTGGGCTTTGCCCCAGGAACTATCAAGTCTCTACACTTTCTTACCCAATTATCCTCCTCCATTCTTTCCAAGTGCCCCAGCCAATTCAATCTTCTTATCTGGATAACATCTTTAATTCTACGGAGACTTAGCCTGCTTCTTAGCTCATCTGAACTCTTTCTGTCTCTCAGACTGGCGTTACACATCCACCTAACCATTCTCATATCATTCCTTTCTAAACGGTCAAGATCTTCCTGCTTCACTGCCCATGTCTCACTACCGTACAACATAACACTTCTTACACAGGCCTCATACAACCTACCTTTTACCTCAATTGACAGACTCTGCTAGTCAACAAAGGAAGTAACTCTCTGAACTTTTTCCAAGCAGAACCTATCCTGCAAGTAACACTTCTTCCAACACCCCCTTCACTGCCCAACATATCACCTAAGTAACAGAAGTTCTCAACTATCTCTAACGAGCCACTGTTGTACATCATTAAAGCTGGAAATACTTCATTCTCTATAATCTCACCTTTGCAACGCTTGCATACAAACTGAATGTCAGCTCTTAACCTTCCACTAATACTACTGCACTTCTTATGTACCCAATGCTTGCAAGTCTGACAAAAAATTGAGTTACTACCAACCCCTTTCCTGCAAACTCCACAAGGCCACTTTCCAACTACAAGGTCACACTTGGCTGCAATGCTACTAATCATGACTTTAGACTTTGCTGTGTTACCTTTAGCCCTTTCTCTTCTAGTCCTTTCTTCCACTTCTCAAACTTTTCAACTAATTCTTCCATCGACTCTGCTATGAGAACCAAATCATCTGCATACAATAACTCCCATGGACAACCTGTTCTGAACTCCATCGACAGCGCTTCTAAGACTAGAACAAACAACAAAGGACTAAGTACAGAACCCTGATGTACACCAACATTTACACTAAATTCATCACTAAGTGAATCGTTAATCCTGACACGACTTCTAGCATTGCTGTACATAGACTGTACCATCGTAACTAGCCACTCATCCACACCTAATTTTCTCATAGCCCACCAAATAACTTTACGTGGCACTCTATCAAAAGCTTTCTCTAAATCTACAAAGGCAAAATAGAGATTCTTTCTCTTTCCTAAATACTTTTCCTGAAGCTGTCTGAGTAAAAATATTGCATCTGTAGTGCCACGCCCTGGAACAAAACCAAATTGCATCTTATCTATATCAATCCTTTCTCTAAGTAACTTATCAATCACTCTTTCAATAACTTTCATTACTTGATCAACCAACTTCAAACCTCTATAGTTACCTCTTTCTAATGCATCACCCTTGCCCTTGAAACAATTCACTATTACACTCGACTGCCACTCACTCGGAATAGCACCATCCTTTATAATCTGGTTAGCAAGACTTGTAATAAGCTCAACTCCAATATATCCAGATGCTTTTACCATCTCTGCAACAATACCTGATACTCCTGCAGCCTTGCCAATCTTCAATTTCCTAATAGCCTCCACTACCCATTCTGTCTTGATCTGCATAGCTGGCCCTTCTACAACATCATCATCAGACAAATTATCCTCATCCCAATCAAACTCAGTGTTAGCAACCTCTGATAATAATTCTTCCAAGCTACCCTTTTCTCCTCCTCTGTGCTAGCCAAAACACCTTCGTCATTATGTATACACTTCTCACCTACAACATCTTGATTAGTCTTCTTCATTTGCTTTGCTATCTTGAATACCTCATTGCGCTGGTCTTCCCTTCTTAACAGCGTTTTCCAGTAATGTTTCTTCTTAGCAACATTGCTCAACTTCATTCCCTGATCATATATTCAAAACTTCCATTTACTTGCTGCAAGTCAATACAAAACAATTCCTTTAGCCTTCTTTCAGTTGTATTGGAAGCAAACTTCGGAATTGCAGCTCGCCGAAGTTGGCCGAACCTATCAAACAGACCGGCTACTGCGAGGCAATAACAATAGGAAGAGTAAATTATTCCTACGCACCTATCCCCTAATATCAATCTTTCTTTCACCGTAAATTTCGACGACTTCTTGTTAAAGAGAGTCCAAAAGTCCACACTTGGCGAGATTCTTTTTACGTCACAAATTCTTTTGTTTTAACCAGAGTCCAAAAGTTCACACCTCGGCGAGATTTTTCTCGACGTCATAATTCTTTTGTTTTTCTTTTGTTTAAGAGATTAAAAAGTCCACACCTCGGCGGCCGCCGAAGTCGACTGTTTTTACGGCAGAAAACAAAGGAATCGAGAGAAACAAAGTCAGCGAAATGCGGCAAAATGTAGTTCGACTACCGTAAGAACCATAGTACTTCGGCAAAGCACATCGAAGGAGAGTCGAGCCTCGGCAAACACTCCTGAGTGGAGATAAGAATATTACCTCGGATCCTGGCGCAAAGGAATCTTATTAAACGCCTATAATAAAAATTATGCGTTGCTTTAAATCAATTTCTTCATTTAGATACACATGATTTTCTCATTGGCAAAATTTCTCCTTAGGCGAGTGGCCGAAGTGGCCGAAGTCTAAATCCGCCCCTGTAAGTAACCTCAAGATTTCCTCCTTTACACAAACCAGGGTTTCAAATAACCTGGAAAGTCCTTAAACTTGAAGTATTGACCTATATTCTGAAGTTTTAAAAGTAAATCTCAATTATTACGATACACAACATTTTGAATTACTACATACTAGTTGATAAGGCCACTCAGACAGAAGATTAGGTTGTTTTGCAGATTTTGCTAACGTCAACAGTAAAAAAATTGGCGAGATGTAGTTTATCTGTTGCCTGTAATGGCATACAGATTGAAACGATGATAAAAAATAATGTATAGGATCATATGTGTTCTCAAACGCATAAGGAGATAAGTGTTTTAAAATTTTAACATTTTGCTGACGTCAGTAAAGTCCTCTAAAGTACAAAAAAAAATTTCTTTAGAAATTTGCACTGTAAAATCCACTTAGGCAGGAGTACATTGGAAAAGAGAATCGTAACTTGTATTTTGATGACGTCTGCCAGGACCCGTCAATACACAATATTTTTTTCCTGAAATTTGTTGACACATTGCTTATGGACATGTACAAAAATGTTGTACGTAATGCTGACATTTCGCATACCTGTTAAACAATGCTCTGTAACATCCTTATATTTATCTTAAATGGTTTGCAAACTGGTTAAAGCATAAGTAGAAAGGTTTGGGTCAAGGTTTGTGTTGGTCCCGTTCCACAGAAGTAAATAGAAACAGAGATACAGCCCTTTGTTTCTGCAGAAATCTTAAGATGAAAGCGTAACAAGACCCAAATACTTTCGAAAGATGTTTTCCTTTATAAACAGTAAATTACATTTTTCTGGTTCTTGAGACTTACAGTATATACTTGTTTCTTATATAAACACGGATTACCTCACCGAAAATGAAGTCCAGAAATTGAAAGATGATACTGTAACAAGGAAAAAAAATTGAAAGTTAGATGAATAACATCTTATGTTTCTTAACACAGATAAGAGTTACAATAACAACAAAAATAAAAATTGAACAATAATTATAAATAATGTGTAGAGCTTGAACGCTAATCAAAATAGTGTATAGAATCTCATGTA
>JASGCC010004206.1:0-20761 GCA_030067915.1 Hydractinia echinata | reverse complement strand
TTCCTAATCAACAGGAACACCCTGAGCTGTTTGAAATTGTACGATCGTGTATGATTCATGGACCATGTGGTCATTTGAATCCTAATTCCAGATGTATGGAAGATGGTGTTTGCACAAAAGTTTTCCAAAGAACTTTTTAGCATCTACGGTAGCTGAAGTCAACGGATATCCATTATATAGACGTCGTGATAATGGTATACATATCAATGTCAATAATGTTGACGTAGATAATCGCTGGATTGTTCCATATAATCCATGGCTTTCCAAGAAATACAATCTGAAGTACTCACTGGTAATGCCATTGGAGATAGGGTACTTGTTCCAAGGGTGCAACTTGCACCTTCGGATACAGGTATGCCTTTTGTCTTACGTCGCAGACAGTTTCCACTAAGGCTGTCTTATGCTATTACAATAAACAAGGCACAAGGTCAAACCTTTGAAAAGGTTGGAATATTGTTGCGCAGGTCATGTTTTTCTCATGGTCAGCTGTATGTTGCTTTTTCTAGAGCAAGAGCATTTTGGTGATGTTCGAGTAAGAGTTGTTCCCTCATCCAGGCAAGGATTTTTTAATAGGGAATGTTATACTCAAAATGTGGTTTACCGTCAAATTCTTACATAATTCATACAATAATGTAATAGACAATGATGCAAATATTTTATGCTTAGCAGAAATTCAATACTTTGCACTTTATATCTATCTGCCATGTTGTACAAAGTGCAAAAGGTTGACGTGTTAGAGTAATTGTACTAACATGCCCTTTTGTGCAACATGAGAGTAGCGTGCACTATCTGGTGCACCCATGTCTTACGAATTTGTAAGGCACATCAGAAAAAAATAATCAGGGTTTGGTAGAGTCTTAGAGTCGAATAGGGAGGTTTTTATCTGACAAAAAAAAGTCTTGAGAAAGAAATGTCTTATTCACATTAAATGAACAGGGAGTTCTGGGGAAAGTGCTACAACCCTGAAAATGCTGATGATACTACTCTTTTGCAGATATTTATTTTGGCTTTTTAAAATTTTCATAATGCCAAATATATGTCGTAAATCCTAAAAGTACAGTAAGGGTGCATTTTGTGTTGTTGTGTTAGACATGCATCTCTTTTTTCTTTTAGGTGAAGTGCAAAGTCCTATGGCTTACCTTCACGCGGTGCACTTCGTTAAATGATTAGCATATTAAGGCATAAAATTAAATTATTTATTTGAACTAAAGGCTTTAAAAAAATTTATGACATAAATTATTTCGAATATCTATTTTTAAAATAATCAGGAGAACTTTTAAAGGTTAAAAATCTGTAGAATCAAAATAAGGGGAGAAAAGGAAAACGCACAAGGGTATTTGTTTCGTTTACATTTCACAAAGAATTATTACTGATAATTATGCAAAAAGTTCAATATTTTTTTTGCAATCGTTTTTCTTTTTAATTAACAGTCCCAGGTAATTTTCTATTGCGAACGTTCTGCCATTTTATGGTGTATATTCTTATGTTTAAAGCTACTAGATGTGTTATTATGGAAATGGCTGTTATTTCATCCTAATTTTATTTTAGACAATTGTAATGAATTTAAGACAATTTTTTTTTAATTTTGGCTTTTTAAGCTTAAGAAAATCGTGAAAAATTAAAATAAACTTTAAAGTCTTATTAATCTGTGTCTCTGAAAAAAATTTGACCCAATAAGGGCTTTTAATACATTCTTGAACACGACAAAACATTAAAAGGAGTCTATTATCTTACTTATTGTGTGATAGTTGTGATGTGCTCTAAATTACTTTGAAAATAATAATCGCATATAGGTTAGATGTTTCTGTGATTAATCAGACCCTAACCTGAATAAGGCCAAGACAAGTATTAATTATCCGTCTGAATTTTAAATTAAACTTAAATTCGTTATGCTCATAAAGAAAAAAAACCATTTGCTCTTTTTAACAATGTTTTTCTTCCTTATGTAAAAATAAAATATTTTTTTACCAGATATACTGAATTCAAATACTTTTGGCAACGATTCAGCCGATACTAAAACTCACACAAATATTTTTAAAGAGGTAGTTGCGTTACATATGCTAATCATGAACTAAAAGCCAAGGCACATTTTACAATGAAATTTCAATTTTACTTTACCATTCACAATGTTATTTTTAGACTATTCTTTCTAAAATATCTGTTATTGTTATTCCTGGTCGTGGACACAACAGTTGCTACTGAACCATTACTGCAGTAAAATTAAATTAGTTTTTAATATTTTCTTTTAGCTGTTACTAATAAATTTACTATTACTAATAAAAGAATGGATATAGAAGAACAAAGCCTGCTTCAAAACGCCTGAAAAGAAAATGTCAGGTATTTGACATAGCTTTATTTATTTGAAATTTATTTTGTTATTGCCCTTATATTATTTTTGTCATTACTATTTAACATAATAACAACAAGCACAAATATTTCATACACTTACACACTCATGGACACATAAACAAACAGGGAGTATACTTCTATTTTGTAATTAGTTCTTATTGATAATTTTTTTCACTTTCTTTAGAAGGTGAACAAGTTCAGGAAACGCAGGGTACTTCTTTTTTTACATTTTAAAATTTTCTCAAACACCGAGCTACAGCATCAGTATTAACATTGCCATTAATACTAACTTCTTATTGTTTTTAATATTTTAATTTCTAGAAGGTGAAAAAGTCGAGGTTGCGCATGGTATATCCTGTTTTAGTACTTCTCCATCCAATCTTTTAAATATCTTTTTCCCTCCATATTTTCATAACAAAAATATTTTTACTTCTAGATAGTAAAGAAAAAAAGGTTAAAAAAATGGAGGGTGAGTATTTTGTAGATAATAAATAGCGTTTAGATGGAGCAACATTTTTTATTATTGGACACAGTTTTGGTATTATTATAAAATTATTTTATTTTATTTTTTTCTTATCTGTTTTGTTTTTGTTTGTTATTTAGTTTTGACGTATTCAGCTTATGAGGAGTATAGAAAGAAGCATCCTGGCCCCCTGTCCACAAAATCATTCAAATGGTGGAAAGCGCATGGGGTCAGGATTTACCCAATTTTAATTGGAGCCAGTCAAAGAAACGTCGACAAAAGCATAAACATCGACGCACACATACTATTCATAACCAATATAACAATTGTACATTTAATAAATAAACCAATAATTATAATAAACCAAAAAAAATCTTTCTATTTATTTATTTAAATTATTTATTAAATTATTAATTAAGATTATATTTCTTACAGTTTTTGACCAAGTATATTTTGATGTTAGTTATTACTCTGGGGTATCCAATATTTCTACACATTTACGCAATTACTTATTTTATCATGCAAGCTTTTTTTTGTCTATTTAATGTTTAAATGTTCACAAACATGGATTTGCAAAACATGTTTATAACACTGTACACTCTATTTTTATCAATTCCATCCCTGTGTTATTATTTCAGTGTTGCTGATCGTCGATACCTCAGAGTAGTTTCTTTTTAAGTTATTTTTTTGTTATGATGTTACAATAAAATACATCAAAATACATTCAGTTCAGTTATTTTCCCTTTTACCAGTATTGAGGACCCGCCAGCTACTAGAATTTATCATGTTGCCTAAAACTTTACTTTAACAACTGTCCTTTTAATATACCATTTTATAACAAACACCCTTTTTGTGTTTGAGCTATATGCTTTTTTTTAAATCGCATGGATTATTTTGTTAATACATTTGATACATGTCTTACATGCTTTTTACTTCTTTTTAGGTTGAAGCGCAAAGCCCCATGACTTGCCTTCCCGTGGCGCGCTTTGTTAAGTGGATTATTTCCTTTTAATCGTGATAATTCATGAACTAAAAGTCAGGGCATAGCATGTTACACAAATCCATCAAAGATTTATTGATACTGGTCAAACTCAAAAGAACAGCAGAGGTACAATGCCATTATTTCACATTACTGTACAAAAAACAAAAAAGTAAAGCATTTTATTATCTGAAAAAATTTTTAAACATGCATTGGTGACGTCAATAATTTTTGTCAAAAGTACACGATGTTATACGTTACTTTAAATAGCACTTCAGTTTTCATACAATAAAAGCAACAAGTATCTTTTTCATTGTTCTCTCGCCTAAGTTCTTTATTGTTTTTCTGCCTAAGTGGATTTTTCCACGGGCCTAATCGACTAGTCTATATAATAATACGCCAGTTCCGTGTCTCTGTGACTGGCAAAGTGGATGTCTACATTTTCCTTTGATGTTGCCGAAAAATGCATGTCTAATATGTTAAATTTTCTGATGTTACGGCGCGACGTCAAAAACACTACTCTAACGTCAATGTTTTACTTTAAATTAATGAAGCCGTTACAGTGCACTTAAAACTTTGAGGCCAAATAACTTGGAAACGAGGTGGTGACGTCAATGATTTTTCACCGCGTGGGTAACTAGGGACCACCTAGGACCAATTTGGGTAATTTTCCCAAACCTGGGTCCCCGAATCCGTTTCGGATGCACGGGTTGATTACGTCATCAAAAAACCTTTAAACCCTGAATATCTCTGCAACCGTTTGTCAAAGATACATGATCCTATACATTTTCTTGATCAGCGTTTCAAGATCTATAGGATGAAGGCAACGGGTATAAAAATTTCGAAAGAAAAATTATTTGTGTTTTGCCGGGTCTTTGCTGACGTCAGCAAAATTTCTAAACCCTTATTTCCCATCAACCGTTCGCCGAAAACATATGATCCTATACATTATTTTGATGAGCGTTTCAAGCTCTACACATTGGAAGCAACGTGTAAACAAATTTCGAATTTTTTTTTTTTGTATATGCAATGCTGACGTCAGCAAACATCTATTTTTCTGCCTGAGTGGATTTTTCCATGGGCCTTATCGACTAGTCATATAATAAAACATGAGTACAATGTTCGGAGCCAAGTTAAATCCCTTCGTAGAGACAAGGCAACTTTTTGGTATTAAAGGGAATCGCCAGCGAGTCGTCGTCAGCCATACACCATCAACCATCGGGCCCGACGAGGATCTATGTGTAAATATTCCTAATATTGGACAGGGCAACGTCATATTTCCAGGCTCCCTGGTTTTGCTATTTGACTTGACGCTAGCAAGCAGTAATACAGCACGGGGCGTTGTTGCTAATATCGGACGAGCCGTCGTACAGAATTTCAGATTTAATTTTGGGTCCAACGAAATTCTCAATATAAGTGACTACAATATACTTAAAACATATCAAGATTTATGGCTCCCCAGGTTTATGAGAGAAAACGAGCTAACTCTCCAGGGGTTAGAGGGTGGGGATGGAAATATCAGAAATATACAGGTTAAGGCAACCGGCGTGACGGGTACAGATGAAGAGAAAGCGATAGCCCTTGCATACGGTTCTACCTCTGCCATACCTCTCGAATTTGAATTAGCACAGAACCTACCCCTTTATCAGGACGCGCTCCGGGATCGGCTTCAATTCGTGATACATACGGCTGTCATTAAGGATGCAGGGACCGGAACTGGGGCAACGGCGAAAGCTACAGATGGAACGTATAATATATCGAATATTAGACTCCAATATGACCGGATAGGGCATGACGGGCTGGCAAAAATTATGGAGGATAGGTATGGGCTGATGGCATTACCGTACGAACGCGTACTACGCAGTAGGGTCGTAACCATCAATAAAGCTGATACTTCATGGAACCTGCAGCTTGATACACCATCAAGATCGCTAAAGGGCATACTACTACTCTTCATTGACCCCTTGGTAACTAAGCCCTACAGTGGCAATAACGAAAAGTATTTCAATCCACAGATCGAGAAAATCGAGATAACAATAGAGGGCGAGCCCTCCCAGCTGTACTCGCACAGTATGCTAGCAAAGGATCACCTTGAAAATATGATAAATCTATATGGCAACGCTAATTCAACTGTGACACTTAGCAGTTTTTAACAAAGCGCTATGGGCTATTCATCGACCTTCGGTCCAGTCCCGATACTACGCTACATGGCTCCGGGCGGCCCCTAAAACTTTCCAACGGCATAAGTCTAGCCATTACGAAAAAAGCTACCGCCAGCACTGGGCAGATTAAATGTTACGTTTATATGCTGCAGGATGCCCAGTTGAACATCCTGGGCGGTAGGTTCCATAATTTAGATTACTAGCAAATAAAGAGATATGGCAACGATCGCTATTATCGTCGCCGGCGCTGCAATTAACGCCTTGGCATTTTCGGGCACAAACTATCTGTTTTCTAAGTTTTCTGGGCATGGAGAAGCGGAGCGCAAGAGCATGATAGGGCTGTTGAAAAATTAAATGAGGCTCAGGCTCAATGGGTACGCGACAGACAGGCTAAGCTTGACTGGTTTGCTGAGCAACGGGAGATGCAAATAAAGGCAGGTAAAAGCCTTCGCGAACTCGATGACGACATGTATAAATACTACACTTCAAACGAGAAGGCTCCAACATTGGCTGACTATTATACACCCTCCAAGAAGCAACAAGATGGCGAGCTTACCTTCATTATTGGCTCCCTATCCCTGCTGGGCTTTGTGGCATACAAGTATTTGTAAGAACGTTTTTTTATATATAATAAACATGTCAGAAAAAGCATTACATATCCTTACCGAGGAAGAGGCTGAAAGGCTAAGCAATACCTACTACATGCTGGAGCATCTCTGGGGCGGAAGAAAAGCTATCAGGCTGCTCGCGAAGGAGATTGGTGGTCTATCAAAAAAGTTAGTCACCCACTGGCTATCCAGGCAGCTGCTCTGGCTCAGGCATATTCGGGGTCCAAAACGTATTGATTATCCACACTTCACCATCACGGTCCCGAATGAAATGCACCAGTTTGATCTGTTGTATATGCCCCATGATAAGCTATATGGAAGCACCTACAAGTACATCCTGACAGGCATTGATGTTGCCTCAAGGTACAGGGCGGCGAGGCCTCTACGTACCAAGAAGGCTAGCGAGGTCGCGGACATGATTAAAGATATCTACAAAGTGGGACCTTTACACTACCCAAAAACCTTCCAATGCGACAATGGTTCTGAGTTTAAGTCAGATGTAACGAAGCTACTGGAAGGTAAGGGGGTGGAAATCAAGCGGACTACTACCAAGTACCACAATACGTTTACAGCCTTTGTCGAATCCTACAACAAGGTACTCGCGGAAAGACTCTTCAAATGTGTACACTATTGTGAAGGGTCTCAACAATACCAAGACTGCTATGATCAATATAAAACCCAGCAAGGCAATCAAGCTCGATGATGTCCCGCTTGCAAAAAGTGAAGAATACCCCAAAGAAAAACCCTTACCAGAGGATGGTTTGTACTTGTATCTGTTACAGTCGGGAGAGGAGCATGACGACTCTAAAAGACGCGCAACTGACGCCTTTTGGAGCAGACAAACTTACAGGTTGGACAAAATAGTAGCAGGTAGTCGTCTTTTGTACTATTTAAAGGACTGTCCCGATCGTAGCTTCGTGTCGGAAGAGTTGATGCTTATTCCCGAAGATGTTCAGGTACCTCCAGATGTTATCAAGGAGTGGTGAAGAGTAATTTCAGGAGTACCTCTAAAGGTTCATCTTCCAACTCTTTACTCGGATCTCTTACATACAACAAAGGGGGCTCGGTATAGAACGGGGGCCCATATCATTCCGCAAGCTCCAGGAGACGTTCATGCGTGTAGTGCTCGCCAAGCCTGAAATGTCTCACACGCTCGGGGTTTACCTCGATACATCCACGCTCCCTGAGCCAGTTGTAGTGTACAATCGAATTCGGGGTCTCTGCCAGTACGACAATCTCACCCTTGGGGTAGTCAACAAGTTTATTCCGTATTTTTTGCGCTACATACCCCTGTTGGCCACAGATGGCTAGGTATGGCCAGGGATCGTCGTTGTTCTTCTGGATAATGACCATACTGTTATCCTTTCCGGGATCCTCGAGATGGGGCACGGCACGTTGCTGTAGCTCCTCGAGTTCATCCCCCGGCACTATGAGCTGTTTGTCCCTATCGTCTAAGTCATCCCCAAGGATTGCCATGGCAATATCTCTGTCCTCGAGGGCCTGACGCTGCTCCTTGAGCTCATCTTGTAATTTCTCGACACCTTTTTCGGCTAGCCAAGAGATTAATTTTACTGCTTTGGGTTTCCTGGAACGGTGTGTAATTTCAAGGGCCCCTCCCAGCGTGACGAGGATGTCATGCTGATTTTTCCCTCCTCCTAGTATACCTGACCGGCTGTAGTTACAAACTACAGCCGGTCAACCCTCTATTTCTCCCCTTGATATTGTCATATGGCGATCAAGACCATACTGCCTAGCATTTGGAATACATAGGAATTTTTCGAGGTCAGCACGTTTGAAAAGGGGCCGGTTTTGTTCATCGAACAATGTTTCAATTGATCCTGCGGGCACGGTGTTGAAGAGAGAAAGTTGCGACATTTCTTATAGTCCATGTTCAGCCAGAGGCTTTCACCGTGATCACTCGAGAATCCTAGGGTGCTCCAATCTCACATATAGGCATGCATGCTTGGACTTTTTCAATTCAGCCTTGATATCATCCCAGTCTGAAATAAGGTTGGTTTCCTCGTCAATCATCCTCATGTCACTCCTTTTTGAGGGATACCAGAGAAAGTGTTGCTTCTTTTGACGTCGAAGGTTCTTGGGCAAAGCCGTATAAGATTGGGTTAATAACCACAGGCTGTGTTTGCGATGCCTGCCCGAGACCACCAATTTGAGTAGGGGTTGTCGCCTCTTATCGAGGCTTTCATCAGCTATCATGTCGTCAACGATAAACAACGTCTCCTCGCCCGCCAACAGCGAGGATAATTTCGCTATCCATTCAAACAGTTGGTCCCTAGGGTCTATTAGAAAGACATAGGGGTCTTTCCATAGTGAGGCTCTTTCAAGGTGTGTCTTATTCCATTTCAGGGTAGGGCACAGGATGATGATATTTTGATAGTGCTTCCTATACTCCTGCTCGAGGAGGTCCAGAGCACGTTGCGTCTTGCCACAAGAGGTAGGGCCTGTGAAGATTGCTGTATGAGGGTTTTTTACGACGTCCAACACCATTTATTCCAATCTATTTTCGGTATAGTACAAAGGCATTCAGCACAGATCCATGTGCCCCCGGGATTACTGATAAGATGAACCCGGCAGGCAGGGCAGAGCTTGGTATGTTGGGTCTTATATTCAAGGGGTAGTGGAGAATAGGTTAATTTGCCTTGTAGACACCGCATTACCCCGCGATACATTTTAACAAGCAGTGCCTTTTCCGGGATCCCAGGGGGTGCTCCGAGTTCGGTGTACTTTGGTATGATGTTGTATGTCAGGAGGGTGTAAAGAAGTATGTAATTCTCATCCTGTTGAAACCCCCTAATCTCCCTATCAATGGCAAGAGGATCTACCTCATATTCGATAATAGGGTCCTTACATTTGATACGCTGCCTCTCCCTCGCTTTAGCTAGGCAACCTATGCAACTCTTCGTCCTACTATTACCCCTAATTTTGAACATCTCAGGAGGAAACACTTTTTTGCACTTCCAGCAAGATCTTGTGGACATCTCTCCCATTTAGTATTGGATGACCCGCCCCGTGTAATACCCTAGTTACATCAACAAGCGTCGGGTACCTGCCTGTCTCTATATATTTATATGGTACCTTAGGATGAATATGCAAGGTATGATAGTTCTCCCAGGTCATACCATTGCATTCGGAAAATTGGGCTTTGATATGGGCCTTACATATAGCTACGACATCACTCCGTTCATGTATTGGCTGTTTACGGGTACGGCACGTGACGGTATTGTTAGAGGCGAGACATTTGATACACTGCCTTGTCTGCTGACCATTACACTTGATCCTGAAATGGTTCAATGGGAGATCGTGTTTACATTTCGAGCATTTTTTACCCTCCTCCATTTCTGTTTGCCTCAGGGGCAAACAGAAAATTTTACCAGACGGTCTATTTCGGTTTGGGGACTATGCTTGCGGGCAACCACCCTTTTTTGACGGCCATCTCGCGACTCCCCCGTCCCGCCGCAAAGTACGCCACCATCTTCAGCACATCCTCGGTATCCATCTTCGTGGATGGCCTTGTTATGCCAAGGAACTTTTTACCCGCCATGGCATAGGCAAAGGTGAAGCTAAGGTCTACAACCGTTTCGTACAACATGTCCAAAATCTCCTTCTCTTTAGGTGTAATATTGCTTGCTGCCATTTATTATTACCGTATTATTACCGCATATTGAAAATATCAATAGGCTGGGCCTTGTCCTGCCTAGGCTCCGGATTAGTCGTCGGCTTGTTGTCACCCTTGCCAAATTTATACCATACGCCGACGGCTATCGCTAATATGGTCAGCGTACCGACGCCATAAATGTATATATCTATGGACTTGCTAGGTACTACATCAAGTTCTTGATCATCTTGTGAAGTACTTTTTACCACATTCTTCCTCAGGTCGGCCTTGTTCTTTTTATTCCACTCTGCAAGTCTCTTGCCAGCAGCAACACGGCCTTCGTTTTTCTTGGTTATGACTTGGCTAGTAGACTCTTCACTCATTTATCTTATAGCCCTGGGGATCCTGATCTTTCTCCTCGGTCTCCACCTCCCCCTCATTCTGTTTCCTTTTACCCATATGCCGGGCCGTGTGTCCTGCTACCAGGATAGGCGCCAGACACCTCCCAATGGTACAGTACACAAGGATCCCCAGGTCTGTCATGGCGTGCCGGATAATAGGATCCTCTTCAATGTCCAGACGTAATTCGTCAGCAGAGTCGATATCCACTACATTTCCAATCATGCTGGCATATATGCTGATAACATGGCCGTCTTTTCACCCTTCTCCTGAAGCTCACGTTGAAGGTACTCGGTATGTACCTTGTCAATGGCCTCTTCTGGGGCCTTGTCAACAAACCCTTCTGTGTATTTTTTGGGCAAAAGGTGTCCTTTACCTTTCCTCAGGGCCTCCTTCAAAGCCTGGCGTTTATCGATGGGTTTCTCTATCTGTTCATATTCTGCGGAGGCCGTGTCGAATACTTGTGCAAGCTCTGACATATTTATTAGTAGTCTTTTGTAACGAAAATAGCCATAAGCAATCAGAGCATACGGTAAAATTACAGCAATTAGTAAACATACCTCCATTTTATTCCCGGGTAGACACCAGGCGGTAGTGTCCACGGGCTAGCGTGGTAATCTGATCAGGTTGAACGATCCGTTTATCGTCGGCTCTGTTAAGTGCTAACTTATTCACCTCTTGGGTGTAGATTTGATGGTTCTTGTTCTGAATCAAGACTTGGCTCTTGTATATAACAACGCCTTCCTCCAGACATCGCCTATAGTCGTCAAAAGTGATAGACTTTTTAGTCACACATCTTTTAACACCTTTCGCTTTCCTGTCACCACCCTCTTTTGTGAGACTCTCATAGGCATAGAGCTTTGCCCTCAGGGTGATGAACTCGGTCATGACCTTCCCTGCAAGCTCGTCTTTCATCAGGCCAACCACCTTCTTATTTTTTGCTATGGGGAGAGGCCTGTTATCATCAGGATTATAGGCACTTGTGTCAAATCGATCTTCAACATCGTCCCTGATATCACGGTAGAAGTCCTCCGTTCGAATGTGGTACACAAAGCTGTCTGTATCCATGTAACAGAGCTGCAGCTTGCTGCCATATTTGGGCTGCATGAAATTGTAATGAAACTCGTATATCACCATTTTTGACAGTTCAATGTACACGGGCTTATTCATCTTCACCTCCGTCTTACCCTTCTCAACGCCTAGGAGGTTCTTGCTGAACCGGCTTCCACCCTTGAAATTTGGCTTCATCACGAGCTTCGTGTACTTGTCCTCGCTGGTGACTAGCTGAATGTTGCGGTGGTTCCGTATATTCTCCATCGTCTTGCCAAATACGCTTAAATTCATGAGCTTGTAAAAATCTTTTTCGAACTCGTTTTTGGCAGCCGTTCTCAGCCTCGTGTTGTGATCTATGTACCCCTTCAGCCATGCCTTTTGGTTAAACCTGATGACCCTGTGCACCTTCTTCAATTCAAGCCCATGTTTTAAGGCCTCGTGAAGGGCTCTAATATGTACCACGTACATCCGCTTATTTTCCAAATTTGGTACCAACTTCTCGACCTTGTGGACCGTCCTGCGTTCCGGTAGGAACGGCAGCTCATTATGTGTGTCGTGTAGCCTCTCGGGGTAGTCAATATTTACCTCTAAAATGTACCCATGCCTATTGTCCCTAACGAGCTTCCCGATCCGCTTTTCTGTAAATGCCTCGACGTTTGATACCCATTTGAAGCCATCTGTCGGGAGGTCTTGACGCATCGCATATCCATATAGGTTGTTGGCATCCAAATACTGCAGGTAGGAGGATTCAAGCTCCGGATCGTATTGGTCTCCCATGTATTTGTTGTTTGCTTTGGCATAACGGTGTACCGCCTGCACTATACCTCCTCGTATACCCTTCTCGAACATCAGGAGCATGTCAGGGTCTGTGAGGAGCTCTAGCCTAAAGGCCTAGAGGCATCCTTGGGTGGTAGCTCTGACTCCTCAAATCGCTGCCAATCATCCATGTACTCGTATGGGTACACACCCTTCCTGCGCATGAGTTTGAACGTGTCATCCTTGTTGAAAAACCAGCGGAGATGTTTACACTGCTCATCGTCGAAGTTGCTCGCTAGCTTATCCAGACTGCTAGGCATGAATCGGCAGGAGTCGATGAAACGGATCTCGATCTTCTTATACGTCTCGCCATCGCCGTACCCCATACCTGCAAGGGGTACCTTGATCTTAACATTGAAAGATATATATTTTTCGGTATTCTCAGCAATGCAACCGATGTCCTGGGTGTCGTATTTTTCACCCAGTTCCTGGATGAAGAGATGCGCATCGTATCCCGAGAGATTGTGGAATATTATAGGTATGTGACTAGGTATTTTATACTTCAAATTGCAACTGTTATGCGCGGCACCCCTATATAACCCCGTATAGTGACAATGGTCTCTGACCTTGCGATTATTTTCACAGTCGTCAAACGGCTTTAGGCAGATGTGGCAGTGCGTGGCCTCATTTTCCATTTTTAGGACCTCTGTCAGTTCCAGCATGGGTTGCTGCGGGTAGGTATTATACAGGCGTTTAACCTCATCCTCTAGGTAGCGGGTTACACAGTCCTCACCACGGTACACTGTTAGTGGATCCGGTACATCCCCATATGCAAAGGTACTATAGGTACACCAGCCGGATGGTACATGCCTGCTCAGCTTTTTCGTCTTGGTCTCCCTAGCATCTTCCTTTACTGGTATTAGTAAGTTTTCAAAATCGGCATATATTGCAAAGGGTACCTTGAATTGCATCTGGCCATCTCTATAGAATAACAATTTTTCAGACTCGTTTGGCATTGTGATTTTAACTACCTCATGGTCCCTGCAGTATCCATAATGCTTGTCCCTCGATTCAACTGTGGGAAAGGCCTGTAGGCAGTTTAGACAGAAGTGCATTTTTGCCGTATTTTTCAATGTCTCAATACCTAGGAGCCGCGATAGACTTTTGACGGCTGTGTAGTGTGTCTTTTTGTCATTGGTGATGAGCAGTAGATTCACCTGCTTGCTACGTCCGTTGTTATGCGATCGGCGTAGGATATTGATCTTCTTCCCCGTCACATACAAGACGTTCACTGCAATGTCCTTGTTGTTCTCCTCAAACTTGTATATGCTCTTGATTGGTGTAGGGAACTCCATACCATCCCAATTATAAAGGTCCGTATAGGGTTTCAGCTTGGTGATCCTTTGTGGATCTCTTTCAATCTCGGTATGGTGCAGGGATGCGATGACTCCCCACTTGAAACATTCCTCGTCTTCATTTTTAGGGTTAATGATGGCCTTCTAAGAGGATATCCATTTAGGGGCTTCGATATACGATGAACCCCTTGTTAGCCGTAGCTTATGGAAGTCTATGTCAAGGTGTAGAATTCGACTAATAGTAAAGCCACTTTGAGGTAGTGCAGGATGTTCGACGTGCGTCTTAATATTGGCAAACATCCTGTCCAGCACGTCGTCTACGTCGCTACCCTGGAAGATTGAGGCCATATTACTATTGAAGGCTTTTTTCACCTCAATGTGCTCGTCGTTGGCCCCCTCTGGGTTCTTCTTCTTCTTCCACATGATCCACAGGGACAGCTGTACCTTCGCCGATCCCATATCTTCTACCTGGTCCCCAATCAAGGTTTTCACATCGGGTCGCACCATCCCTATATACCCATCTACGTCGGCTCCTCCTACACCAGGAATTCTATAACTTCGAAAGGTCCTGCGGAGAGCATGCTTATGTTCCTGAGGTGTATAGTCTTGCTCCGGCTGATCATATGGTTTTTGGATATCCTCGATGTGGTCTTCCTCGGCCTCTTGTTCGACTTCGTCATGAAGTATAGGCTTCGCCCTGGCTGCCCCATAGAGATCCATCACCCTACGTTTAAAGGCTGCATAGGTCCTCCTGACCCCCTCTTTTATAGGCCTTGGAACTGCGTCTATAAGCCAGTTGTACCATCCCTGCATCTTGGCTGTCACGATGGAACGATTTTTCGACATTTCCTGTCCCTCAAAAATGTCCATGGCCTCCGGTGTTGGTAGTATAGTCACTGGCCTGATTGTTTTTCGTTTTCCGCCCCCCCTGGGTGGCCTCTGTGGTACGTCCCCCATAGGTTTAGGTGGTTGTTTAGGCGGCCTCCAAGCGTAATGTGGTACATCATCCAATAAAGAAATCAATTCGGCCTTGCGTAGCTTGTAATATCCCGTAAGTCCACCGCTTTTTGCGATATCACGTAATTGTTTCACGGTGTGCGCGTTCATTTCTTTATTGTATAAGCTTTTTGATTTACAGATGATTTCATGTTTGCTCAAAACTAACGCATCTTGAATGCGCATGCATTAATTTTTGATGACGTCACTGCATTTTTTATTAGGGACTAGGTATGGCTATGCACCACATGATAATGGATATATATGGCTACGCACCGCATGGTACTGGATATATATGGCTAAGCACCGCATGGTACTGGATTTGTTGAGTTTGACCGTGCATTGTGCGCGACTGCGCTAGAACATACATTTCCCTATCTCTGAAGCCAACGCCCTTTAACGCCCTTAAACGGCTAAAATAGCTTAAAATCATCTCTCAGACTCATCTTTGCTAAGTAGGTGTATAGGTGGTTTTTTTAGTTTTTTAGCTGACGAAGATTATATTTTGTAACGTTTTTTGTACAACTTGAGTAATTTAAATGTGTTTTTTTTAAATTTTGGTGTCATGCCTTATTACTTTCAGGGAATTTATATACAGGGACATTTAAACAACAGATAATAATATACAAGAATTATTCCTTTTTTTTATCAAGACTGTTACACTTTTAATCGTCGTTCAGGATATCTAACATTTTAAGTCTTTTTGGATATCTTATTGCCAGCATATCGATTACGTCATCTAAATTTATTTTCATCTCGTTGTGGAAATTTAGCAACACCAAGCCATTAAATCGATCCTGAAGAAAAGTTTCAAAATTATAATTAAATCCACTTAATGTGGTGTTTCACAATTAAAACAGATAACTCAATAAATTAAGATACACGACAAGATTAAAAATGTCACATTCTCCTTAATACGCAACGTTATATTGTAGAGACATACCTGGGTCATTGAGATTCTTGAATATGTCTTTACTCGTCGTAGCATTGATATAGATCTCTCACAAGAACTTGTCGTTACTGGCACTACGGCAAGAATATGTAAAATCTTGAAGATATTTGGGTACAACATAAAAATATGTGCAGCTAATTGCATTATTAATTATTTCTAAGAAATAAAGCTGGATGTTTACTTGCAATGTATAGAACTTTCTCTTTTAAAAACACAAGCAATAAATTACTTCTTACCTCTTAAACCTTTGCCATTTAAATTCATTGTTGCTGACGTTTTGTCTTTTTTCATGGTGGTAAGAGGTACATACAAAGTGATTTGGCTCAAATAACCCAAATGGCATTTTTCTCACCTCACCCATTCTTGACTACATAATGGTTATTCATTCGCTCGTATATTCTGTACCTGTTCTTGGGGTAATCAACCCATTATCAAAACTTCCATGGATGTCATCTATATCATGAGGGTATACGGTTTTAATATTTTTCCCAATAATTATTGCAAGAGCAAGCATATCCATTAAAGAGCAGAATCTTGTATTTTTAGGATTATAAATGGCTTCCTTGATGACACATGACTTCCTACCTAAGTTTTTATTTCCTGTAAATTCATCAGCAACATCATGAGGAAATATTGATGCAAAAAGTCCTCTTTCATTACGAGGAAAGTTCTCCATAATCTTTTTGTCAACATTATGTGAAGCATAGAAGTTTGAATGTAAACGCAGCTCAATCGAAACGGCAGCTCGAAGCAAAGGCTCTCATTTCCAACAATTAATATTGAAACAGAATTGTATAAACTATTGCCGTTTCCAGTAGATCTAAATAAAAATGTTTTTTCAATTATTTATAGACGATAGTTAGCTACAAAGTTTTCAGCAAAAACAAAATGAAAAAATGAAAAAATAAAACAAACAAATAAATATATTTTAATAACAAGGCTAAGCTATATTGATTAGACGCATTTATCGAAGATAAAAGATAAAAGTTCAAATATAAACAAAACACACTGTTTATAAAAATCTGCAGACAATTTTACTTGCTGGTATTTGAACTTATCATGTGAGTAGCTAGGCAGCTAGTAACTATTTTTGTATTTAAAATTTATAATTAAAAAATACACAAGCAAACAAATAAAATTTCTTACCTTAAACCTCTAGCTACAAATAGACTCTGTTGGAAATTTTACCAAGGGAAAAAATTCAGTAGTGTCTGCGAGATTCAGTCCAACTTTTTCTTCCCAACTCTTGCATCCAAATATGATACTTCTCCAACACATGTCGAAATATGGTGCTTTACTTTACATCTCGCTCCAAACCTTCGAAGACATAAATCAAGTAAAAAAACACTGATCTGTTTCACAGCGGTCGTAAAAGAGAAAGTTTGCAGATCACTCACCTGAATATATGTCCTGGATCGTCATGCCTTATAATTTTCATTTTCCACCAGTTGGTTACACCAGAGCAATACACCAGGATATTTTTTGCCCAGAAGAATGCGCAGCTTACACCAGTTGAACTGGTGTAAATACTGAAGCCGGTACCGATTAGGATATCAAAAATTTCGCAGGATGAAACAGCCGCATTCGGCTAAATTGACACAAAAACAGGACCACAAAACCCAAACGGCGGGGGGCGGGACCCCAAATATCAGTTTTATACGCGACGGACGCTGGCGGCCGTTATTCTAGTTCAGTTTAATAATGGGCGTAAAAATCAGAGAGCAAAAGACCACCTTAATATTTTGAGCAGAATATTTGCTGGTGTATTTACACCAGTACACCATAGCTAAATCCGCCCCTGGATCAATCGTTGCAGGGTTTTCTAGCTGCAAGGTTAGTGTCACTTGACAAGCAACCAGGAGTCCGGCCCATTGGGGTCGGGGAAGTGCTAAGGCGGATCTGTGGAAAGTTGGTTATGTCAATTGTTAAAGGAGATGTTATCATATCGGCGAGCAGGGTGCAGATGTGTTCTGGTCAAAAAGGAGGAAGTGAGGCTGCAAACCATTCGATGAGGAAAGCATTTGAAAGTGAAAGTGAATGCTTTCAATAACATTAATCGGAAAGCTCTTCTTCACAATGTGCAAATATTGTGTCCAGAGTTCTCAAATTATGTCGTCAATTGTTACCATGTGGCTGCCAGATTGTTTGTCATTGGTGGAATTGAACTCCGCTCTAATGAAGGGACCACTCAAGGAGACCCAATTGGCATGGCAGTTTATGCTATGGGAATTACACCACTCCTTAACATCATGTTGTCAACAATTGCTGATGTTCCAGTTCAAATGGCAGCATTTGCGGACGATATTACATCAACAGGAAAATGCGATCATTGAAGCAATGGTGGATCAATATTACAACAATCGGTCCTCACTTTGGATAATTTCCCCAGCCAATGAAATCATGGCTAATTGTAAAAGAGTAACACTTTGATCTTGCCAAAACAGTGTTTGAAGGCACAAATATACAAATATCCAAAGATAGTGAGAGACATCTTGGCGCCGCTATTGGAAGTAAAACAGCCAAAGATGAATACTGCAAAAAGAGGGTCAAAAACTGGTCTGATGAATTGACCTTGCTGACACAGATTGCAGTCACCCAGCCACAGGCGGCATATGCATGTTATGTGAGTGGCTTTCAGCATCGCTACTCATACTTCATTCGAACGATACCTCAAATGGAAGATTGCCTCCAACCAATTGAAGATATTTTAAGACATCAATTTATTCCGGCCATCACTGGTGGGAAAGTCATAAACGACACAGAAAGAGATCTTCTGTCCCTCCCGCCTCGGATGGGCGGACTTGGTCTTAAAAATGTCTGTGAAATTGCACCGATCGAGCACGAGAATTCAAAGCAGTTTACATTTCAACTTCAGAATCAGATACTTAGCACCACTGAAGATGGGGAAATAAAATCAATTGATTAAAAGTGAGAAGAACCAACGAAATAAAGAGAAACTGGTGCGAGTCAGAGCCGAGTTGAATGAAGATCAAAAGAGAAAGAACGACTCCAATTGCCTAGTCGGTTCTTCAAGGTTAACAAATCTTCCCATCAAAGAGCTTGCGTACGATCTCAACAAAGAGCTGTTCCAGGATGCACTGCGTATTCGATATAACTGAATGTGTCTGTGGAAGCAGTTTTGATGTTTCACATGCGCTGTCCTGTAAGAAAGGAGGGTTTGTGACATTAAGACATAATGAGATTCCCGACATAACAGCAAAACTACTTGATGAGGTATGTGTCAATGTTCGAAGCGAACCAAGCTTGATGGCTCTAGATAGCGAGCAGTTTCAATATCGTACTGCCAATCAACAGAGAAACACGTTTGGACATCAGTGCTACTGGGTTCTGGACTCCTGGGCAAAGAGCATTTTTCGATATAAGGGTCTTTGACCTAAGTGCTCGAAGATACAGGGATCTGGAGCTCAGCAAGTGCTTCAAAAGGAATGAAGATGAAAAGAAACGCCATTATAACGAGCGAGTAAACACCGTGGAATATGGGACCTTCAGTCCCCTTGTCTTCTCAACAAATCGAGGAATGGGTCGTGAGTGTGGAGTATTTTACAAACGACTATCAGAGATGATTGCTGAAAAGCGGGATGTCACAGTCCAACAATCGACCAACTTCATAAGGTCGAAGATCTCATTCAGTTTGTTAAGATCAACTTTACTATGCATCAGAGGCGCACGCTCATTGTGGGGTAGGGAACCTGCAACAATCAGTGACATTGAACTCTCCAATTCTCTTTCAAGGATTGTAGGCAGCGATTAATCAATAAACTATTCTGTGTAGAGATTTTAAAATTCAAAAACAATCAAAACACTCGAACAATCAGAATAAATAGAAAGTAGTAATGAAAAAATAATTGTAATTAATATATTTTAGGTTTTAAATAAATAAATAATTATGTGATAAAAAAAAGTATAACTTCGTATAAAAAAAAAGTATAACTTCGTATAGAAAAAAAAAAAAAAAAAAAAAATATTTAAGGCAGTGCCTTATCTGATTTCTTATAAATGCATGTGTATGAGAATTTAATGCAACCTCTTCCCAGGGCTTTTTTATCTTTTTAGATTTCTGCGGGCGAGATATAACTATAATATTCTATGAGATGATTTTTGGGACGAAGGGTCACCAGATTAAACCCTAGTTCGTAAATTATATGAAGAATTTGAAAGGAGAGAGCTCCTCCCTTTTCCAACCGGAATACGGTTAACATTTCCTTACTTACAATATAATAATTCTCTACCATTTATTTTAATTATATCGTTAACAATTCACATTTCCGCTGAAAAAATAAAAAATAAAAACTAGCTTTTAGCTGCCACAACAGACTAAAATATCTTGTAATTAGTTCACTGTACATTACGAAGCTTGTGCCCAGCAAGTACATGTTTTTCAAAGTAAGCCACCTCATTCCCAGGGCCTTCTTAATTAATTTGATAGTCCACTCCATAATAACGGCTCAGGGGTAAAATCAAATGCCTAAAAAGAGAGTTTGAGCACACTACTTTCAATGAGCATGCAATTGATTTTGTCATTACAGAATTCTATTCCTAGCAGAGATAGAAAATTAAAATGATTTCAATTTTACTTCGGATTGAAACGAATGTGGTTATTAATGAAAGAAATTGCACAACCAATCAGATTTGAGAAAATAGTTTGCATTTCTTCGTTCCATGTGTTGATGTGAGATTTTTAGTCTGTCTCGGTGTTGTTAATTTTCCAACAAATTCACGCTTGCTTACACCTTTCTTGTCGCAATATCTCGCACTACCTGCGAAAAAATCCTTTGGGCAAAGTTACAATTTTTTTCACGACGAAAATTTTCTACTAAAATTTTTCCCGTCGAGTAAATTTTCTCCACTGATTTTTCCTCCCGACAAGTAATATTCCACGACTTAAGGCAGGTTTACACTCAAACAAATGTAATCGAATCGATATTAAAATTGGTTTCCATATTCGACTATGCCTCGATCGATGGCGATTCATTCAAATTTATTTCAAAATTATTACACAAATTTGATATGAAATTATAATATTGAGCATGTACTTAGAATTTCATGAAATTATTA
>JASGCC010004205.1:0-20765 GCA_030067915.1 Hydractinia echinata | reverse complement strand
CCGTATAGTCGAATGTATACAAAGAAAGTAGCAGGGAGTAAACTCATTTCCCGAACGATTTTTAAAATTATTTTTTCACCACTAAAACCCATGAGACTTGTAGTTTTCAAAATATTTTCATTTTTGATGAGACGCCGAATGAAAGCAGTTTAATCTCCGGCAACCAAAACCCGCGATTTCCCGTAAATATCGGCCCGTATAGTCGAATGTATACAAAGAAAGTAAGCAGGGAGTAAACTCATTTCCCGAACGATTTTTAAAATTATTTTTTCACCACTAAAACCCATGAGACTTGTAGTTTTCAAAAATATTTTCATTTTTGATGAGACGCCGAATGAAAGCAGTTTAATCGCCGGCAACCGAAAACCCGCGATTTCCCGTAAATCCCGTATAGTCGAATGTATACAAAGAAAGTAAGCAGGGAGTAAACTCATTTCCCGAACGATTTTTAAAATTATTTTTTCACCACTAAAACCCATGAGACTTGTAGTTTTCAAAAATATTTTCATTTTTGATGAGACGCCGAATGAAACCAGTTTAATCTCCGGAAACCGAAAACCCGCGATTTCCCGTAAATCCCGTATAGTCGAATGTATACAAAGAAAGTAAGCAGGGAGTAAACTCATTTCCCGAACGATTTTTAAAATTATTTTTTCACCACTAAAACCCATGAGACTTGTTTTTCAAAAATATTTTCATTTTTGATGAGACGCCGAATGAAAGCAGTTTAATCTCCGGCAACCGAAAACCCGCGATTTCCCGTAAATAGCCCCAGACCCTCCCGTATAGTCGAATGTATACAAAGAAAGTAAGCAGGGAGTAAACTCATTTCCCGAACGATTTTTAAAATTATTTTTTCACCACTAAAACCCATGAGACTTGTAGTTTTCAAAAATATTTTCATTTTTGATGAGACGCCGAATGAAACCAGTTTAATCTCCGTCAACCGAAAACCCGCGACCGTAAATCCCGATCGGCCCGTATAGTCGAATGTATACAAAGAAAGTAGCAGGGAGTAAACTCATTTCCCGAACGATTTTTAAAATTATTTTTTCACCACTAAAACCCATGAGACTTGTAGTTTTAAAAATATTTTCATTTTTGATGAGACGCCGAATGAAAGCAGTTTAATCGCCGGCAACCGAAAACCGCGATTTCCCGTAAATCCCGTATAGTCGAATGTATACAAAGAAAGTAAGCAGGGAGTAAACTCATTTCCCGAACGATTTTTAAAATTATTTTTTCACCACTAAAACCCATGAGACTTGTAGTTTTCAAAAATATTTTCATTTTTGATGAGACGCCGAATGAAAGCAGTTTAATCCGGCAACCGAAAACCCGCGATTTCCCGTAAATCCCGGCTCGGCCCGTATAGTCGAATGTATACAAGAAAGTAGCAGGGAGTAAACTCATTTCCCGAACGATTTTTAAAATTATTTTTTCACCACTAAAACCCATGAGACTTGTAGTTTTCAAAAATATTTTCATTTTTGATGAGACGCCGAATGAAAGCAGTTTAATCGCCGGCAACCGAAAACCCGCGATTTCCCGTAAATCCCGTATAGTCGAATGTATACAAAGAAAGTAGCAGGGAGTAAACTCATTTCCCGAACGATTTTTAAAATTATTTTTTCACCACTAAAACCCATGAGACTTGTAGTTTTCAAAAATATTTTCATTTTTGATGAGACGCCGAATGAAAGCAGTTTAATCCGGCAACCGAAAACCCGCGATTTCCCGTAAATCCCGGCTCGGCCGTATAGTCGAATGTATACAAAGAAAGTAGCAGGGAGTAAACTCATTTCCCGAACGATTTTTAAAATTATTTTTTCACCACTAAAACCCATGAGACTTGTAGTTTTCAAAAATATTTTCATTTTTGATGAGACGCCGAATGAAAGCAGTTTAATCGCCGGCAACCGAAAACCCGCGATTTCCCGTAAATCCCTCGGCCCGTATAGTCGAATGTATACAAAGAAAGTAGCAGGGAGTAAACTCATTTCCCGAACGATTTTTAAAATTATTTTTTCACCACTAAAACCCATGAGACTTGTAGTTTTAAAAATATTTTCATTTTTGATGAGACCGAATGAAAGCAGTTTAATAGCCGGCAACCGAAAACCCGCGATTTCCCGTAAATCCCGTATAGTCGAATGTATACAAAGAAAGTAAGCAGGGAGTAAACTCATTTCCCGAACGATTTTTAAAATTATTTTTTCACCACTAAAACCCATGAGACTTGTAGTTTTCAAAAATATTTTCATTTTTGATGAGACGCCGAATGAAAGCAGTTTAATCGCCGGCAACCGAAAACCCGCGATTTCCCGTAAATCCCGTATAGTCGAATGTATACAAAGAAAGTAGCAGGGAGTAAACTCATTTCCCGAACGATTTTTAAAATTATTTTTTCACCACTAAAACCCATGAGACTTGTTTTTCAAAAATATTTTCATTTTTGATGAGACGCCGAATGAAAGCAGTTTAATCTCCGGCAACCGAAAACCCGCGATTTCCCGTAAATCCCCTCGGCCGTATAGTCGAATGTATACAAAGAAAGTAGCAGGGAGTAAACTCATTTCCCGAACGATTTTTAAAATTATTTTTTCACCACTAAAACCCATGAGACTTGTAGTTTTCAAAAATATTTTCATTTTTGATGAGACGCCGAATGAAAGCAGTTTAATCTCCGGCAACCGAAAACCCGCGATTTCCCGTAAATCCCGGCTCGGCCCGTATAGGAATGTATACAAAGAAAGTAGCAGGGAGTAAACTCATTTCCCGAACGATTTTTAAAATTATTTTTTCACCACTAAAACCCATGAGACTTGTAGTTTTCAAAAATATTTTCATTTTTGATGAGACGCCGAATGAAAGCAGTTTAATCGCCGGCAACCGAAAACCCGCGATTTCCCGTAAATCCCGTATAGTCGAATGTATACAAAGAAAGTAGCAGGGAGTAAACTCATTTCCCGAACGATTTTTAAAATTATTTTTTCACCACTAAAACCCATGAGACTTGTAGTTTTCAAAAATATTTTCATTTTTGATGAGACGCCGAATGAAAGCAGTTTAATCGCCGGCAACCGAAAACCCGCGATTTCCCGTAAATCCCGTATAGTCGAATGTATACAAAGAAAGTAAGCAGGGAGTAAACTCATTTCCCGAACGATTTTTAAAATTATTTTTTCACCACTAAAACCCATGAGACTTGTAGTTTTCAAAAATATTTTCATTTTTGATGAGACGCCGAATGAAAGCAGTTTAATCGCCGGCAACCGAAAACCCGCGATTTCCCGTAAATCCCGTATAGTCGAATGTATACAAAGAAAGTAGCAGGGAGTAAACTCATTTCCCGAACGATTTTTAAAATTATTTTTTCACCACTAAAACCCATGAGACTTGTTTTTCAAAAATATTTTCATTTTTGATGAGACGCCGAATGAAAGCAGTTTAATCTCCGGCAACCGAAAACCCGCGATTTCCCGTAAATCCCTCGGCCGTATAGGAATGTATACAAAGAAAGTAGCAGGGAGTAAACTCATTTCCCGAACGATTTTTAAAATTATTTTTTCACCACTAAAACCATGAGACTTGTAGTTTTCAAAAATATTTTCATTTTTGATGAGACGCCGAATGAAAGCAGTTTAATCGCCGGCAACCGAAAACCCGCGATTTCCCGTAAATCCCGATCGGCCCGTATAGTCGAATGTATACAAAGAAAGTAAGCAGGGAGTAAACTCATTTCCCGAACGATTTTTAAAATTATTTTTTCACCACTAAAACCCATGAGACTTGTAGTTTTCAAAAATATTTTCATTTTTGATGAGACGCCGAATGAAAGCAGTTTAATCGCCGGCAACCGAAAACCCGCGATTTCCCGTAAATCCCGTATAGTCGAATGTATACAAAGAAAGTAAGCAGGGAGTAAACTCATTTCCCGAACGATTTTTAAAATTATTTTTTCACCACTAAAACCCATGAGACTTGTTTTTCAAAAATATTTTCATTTTTGATGAGACGCCGAATGAAAGCAGTTTAATCTCCGGCAACCGAAAACCCGCGATTTCCCGTAAATCCGGCTCCCGTATAGGAATGTATACAAAGAAAGTAGCAGGGAGTAAACTCATTTCCCGAACGATTTTTAAAATTATTTTTTCACCACTAA
Organism: Hydractinia echinata; assembly: GCA_030067915.1. NCBI lineage: Eukaryota > Metazoa > Cnidaria > Hydrozoa > Anthoathecata > Hydractiniidae > Hydractinia > Hydractinia echinata. The sequence continues at coordinate 16,600 of JASGCC010004205.1, read as the reverse complement.
AACCCATGAGACTTGTAGTTTTCAAAAATATTTTCATTTTTGATGAGACGCCGAATGAAAGCAGTTTAATCTCCGGCAACCGAAAACCCGCGATTTCCCGTAAATCCCGCTCGGCCCGTATAGTCGAATGTATACAAAGAAAGTAGCAGGGAGTAAACTCATTTCCCGAACGATTTTTAAAATTATTTTTTCACCACTAAAACCCATGAGACTTGTAGTTTTCAAAAATATTTTCATTTTTGATGAGACGCCGAATGAAAGCAGTTTAATCGCCGGCAACCGAAAACCCGCGATTTCCCGTAAATCCCGTATAGTCGAATGTATACAAAGAAAGTAAGCAGGGAGTAAACTCATTTCCCGAACGATTTTTAAAATTATTTTTTCACCACTAAAACCCATGAGACTTGTAGTTTTCAAAAATATTTTCATTTTTGATGAGACGCCGAATGAAAGCAGTTTAATCTCCGGCAACCGAAAACCCGCGATTTCCCGTAAATCCCGGCTCGGCCGTATAGGAATGTATACAAAGAAAGTAGCAGGGAGTAAACTCATTTCCCGAACGATTTTTAAAATTATTTTTTCACCACTAAAACCCATGAGACTTGTAGTTTTCAAAAATATTTTCATTTTTGATGAGACGCCGAATGAAAGCAGTTTAATCTCCGGCAACCGAAAACCCGCGATTTCCCGTAAATCCCGCTCGGCCCGTATAGTCGAATGTATACAAAGAAAGTAGCAGGGAGTAAACTCATTTCCCGAACGATTTTTAAAATTATTTTTTCACCACTAAAACCCATGAGACTTGTAGTTTTCAAAAATATTTTCATTTTTGATGAGACGCCGAATGAAAGCAGTTTAATCGCCGGCAACCGAAAACCCGCGATTTCCCGTAAATCCGTATAGTCGAATGTATACAAAGAAAGTAAGCAGGGAGTAAACTCATTTCCCGAACGATTTTTAAAATTATTTTTTCACCACTAAAACCCATGAGACTTGTAGTTTTCAAAAATATTTTCATTTTTGATGAGACGCCGAATGAAAGCAGTTTAATCCGGCAACCGAAAACCCGCGATTTCCCGTAAATCCCGGCTCGGCCGTATAGTCGAATGTATACAAAGAAAGTAGCAGGGAGTAAACTCATTTCCCGAACGATTTTTAAAATTATTTTTTCACCACTAAAACCCATGAGACTTGTAGTTTTCAAAAATATTTTCATTTTTGATGAGACGCCGAATGAAAGCAGTTTAATCTCCGGCAACCGAAAACCCGCGATTTCCCGTAAATCCCGCTCGGCCCGTATAGTCGAATGTATACAAAGAAAGTAGCAGGGAGTAAACTCATTTCCCGAACGATTTTTAAAATTATTTTTTCACCACTAAAACCCATGAGACTTGTAGTTTTCAAAAATATTTTCATTTTTGATGAGACGCCGAATGAAAGCAGTTTAATCGCCGGCAACCGAAAACCCGCGATTTCCCGTAAATCCCGTATAGTCGAATGTATACAAAGAAAGTAGCAGGGAGTAAACTCATTTCCCGAACGATTTTTAAAATTATTTTTTCACCACTAAAACCCATGAGACTTGTAGTTTTCAAAAATATTTTCATTTTTGATGAGACGCCGAATGAAAGCAGTTTAATCGCCGGCAACCGAAAACCCGCGATTTCCCGTAAATCCCGTATAGTCGAATGTATACAAAGAAAGTAAGCAGGGAGTAAACTCATTTCCCGAACGATTTTTAAAATTATTTTTTCACCACTAAAACCCATGAGACTTGTAGTTTTCAAAAATATTTTCATTTTTGATGAGACGCCGAATGAAAGCAGTTTAATCGCCGGCAACCGAAAACCCGCGATTTCCCGTAAATCCTCGGCCGTATAGTCGAATGTATACAAAGAAAGTAAGCAGGGAGTAAACTCATTTCCCGAACGATTTTTAAAATTATTTTTTCACCACTAAAACCCATGAGACTTGTAGTTTTCAAAAATATTTTCATTTTTGATGAGACGCCGAATGAAAGCAGTTTAATCCGGCAACCGAAAACCCGCGATTTCCCGTAAATATCCCGTATAGTCGAATGTATACAAAGAAAGTAAGCAGGGAGTAAACTCATTTCCCGAACGATTTTTAAAATTATTTTTTCACCACTAAAACCCATGAGACTTGTAGTTTTCAAAAATATTTTCATTTTTGATGAGACGCCGAATGAAAGCAGTTTAATCGCCGGCAACCGAAAACCCGCGATTTCCCGTAAATCCCGGCTCGGCCGTATAGTCGAATGTATACAAAGAAAGTAGCAGGGAGTAAACTCATTTCCCGAACGATTTTTAAAATTATTTTTTCACCACTAAAACCCATGAGACTTGTAGTTTTCAAAAATATTTTCATTTTTGATGAGACGCCGAATGAAAGCAGTTTAATCTCCGGCAACCGAAAACCCGCGATTTCCCGTAAATCCGAGCTCGGCCCGTATAGTCGAATGTATACAAAGAAAGTAGCAGGGAGTAAACTCATTTCCCGAACGATTTTTAAAATTATTTTTTCACCACTAAAACCCATGAGACTTGTAGTTTTCAAAAATATTTTCATTTTTGATGAGACGCCGAATGAAAGCAGTTTAATCTCCGGCAACCGAAAACCCGCGATTTCCCGTAAATCCCTCGGCCCGTATAGTCGAATGTATACAAAGAAAGTAGCAGGGAGTAAACTCATTTCCCGAACGATTTTTAAAATTATTTTTTCACCACTAAAACCCATGAGACTTGTAGTTTTCAAAAATATTTTCATTTTTGATGAGACGCCGAATGAAAGCAGTTTAATCGCCGGCAACCGAAAACCCGCGATTTCCCGTAAATCCCGGCTCGGCCCGTATAGTCGAATGTATACAAAGAAAGTAGCAGGGAGTAAACTCATTTCCCGAACGATTTTTAAAATTATTTTTTCACCACTAAAACCCATGAGACTTGTAGTTTTCAAAAATATTTTCATTTTTGATGAGACGCCGAATGAAAGCAGTTTAATCGCCGGCAACCGAAAACCCGCGATTTCCCGTAAATCCCGTATAGTCGAATGTATACAAAGAAAGTAAGCAGGGAGTAAACTCATTTCCCGAACGATTTTTAAAATTATTTTTTCACCACTAAAACCCATGAGACTTGTAGTTTTCAAAAATATTTTCATTTTTGATGAGACGCCGAATGAAAGCAGTTTAATCGCCGGCAACCGAAAACCCGCGATTTCCCGTAAATCCCGTATAGTCGAATGTATACAAAGAAAGTAAGCAGGGAGTAAACTCATTTCCCGAACGATTTTTAAAATTATTTTTTCACCACTAAAACCCATGAGACTTGTAGTTTTCAAAAATATTTTCATTTTTGATGAGACGCCGAATGAAAGCAGTTTAATCGCCGGCAACCGAAAACCCGCGATTTCCCGTAAATCCCGGCTCGGCCGTATAGTCGAATGTATACAAAGAAAGTAGCAGGGAGTAAACTCATTTCCCGAACGATTTTTAAAATTATTTTTTCACCACTAAAACCCATGAGACTTGTAGTTTTCAAAAATATTTTCATTTTTGATGAGACGCCGAATGAAAGCAGTTTAATCTCCGGCAACCGAAAACCCGCGATTTCCCGTAAATCCCGGCTCGGCCCGTATAGTCGAATGTATACAAAGAAAGTAGCAGGGAGTAAACTCATTTCCCGAACGATTTTTAAAATTATTTTTTCACCACTAAAACCCATGAGACTTGTAGTTTTCAAAAATATTTTCATTTTTGATGAGACGCCGAATGAAAGCAGTTTAATCGCCGGCAACCGAAAACCCGCGATTTCCCGTAAATCCCGGCTCGGCCCGTATAGTCGAATGTATACAAAGAAAGTAGCAGGGAGTAAACTCATTTCCCGAACGATTTTTAAAATTATTTTTTCACCACTAAAACCCATGAGACTTGTAGTTTTCAAAAATATTTTCATTTTTGATGAGACGCCGAATGAAAGCAGTTTAATCTCCGGCAACCGAAAACCCGCGATTTCCCGTAAATCCGGCTCGGCCGTATAGTCGAATGTATACAAAGAAAGTAGCAGGGAGTAAACTCATTTCCCGAACGATTTTTAAAATTATTTTTTCACCACTAAAACCCATGAGACTTGTAGTTTTCAAAAAATTTTCATTTTTGATGAGACGCCGAATGAAAGCAGTTTAATCCGGCAACCGAAAACCCGCGATTTCCCGTAAATCCCGTATAGTCGAATGTATACAAAGAAAGTAGCAGGGAGTAAACTCATTTCCCGAACGATTTTTAAAATTATTTTTTCACCACTAAAACCCATGAGACTTGTAGTTTTCAAAAATATTTTCATTTTTGATGAGACGCCGAATGAAAGCAGTTTAATCGCCGGCAACCGAAAACCCGCGATTTCCCGTAAATCCCGTATAGTCGAATGTATACAAAGAAAGTAAGCAGGGAGTAAACTCATTTCCCGAACGATTTTTAAAATTATTTTTTCACCACTAAAACCCATGAGACTTGTTTTTCAAAAATATTTTCATTTTTGATGAGACGCCGAATGAAAGCAGTTTAATCTCCGGCAACCGAAAACCCGCGATTTCCCGTAAATCCCCTCGGCCGTATAGTCGAATGTATACAAAGAAAGTAAGCAGGGAGTAAACTCATTTCCCGAACGATTTTTAAAATTATTTTTTCACCACTAAAACCCATGAGACTTGTAGTTTTCAAAAATATTTTCATTTTTGATGAGACGCCGAATGAAAGCAGTTTAATCCGGCGAAAACCCGCGATTTCCCGTAAATCCCGGCTCCCGTATAGTCGAATGTATACAAAGAAAGTAGCAGGGAGTAAACTCATTTCCCGAACGATTTTTAAAATTATTTTTTCACCACTAAAACCCATGAGACTTGTAGTTTTCAAAAATATTTTCATTTTTGATGAGACGCCGAATGAAAGCAGTTTAATCGCCGGCAACCGAAAACCCGCGATTTCCCGTAAATCCCGTATAGTCGAATGTATACAAAGAAAGTAAGCAGGGAGTAAACTCATTTCCCGAACGATTTTTAAAATTATTTTTTCACCACTAAAACCCATGAGACTTGTAGTTTTCAAAAATATTTTCATTTTTGATGAGACGCCGAATGAAAGCAGTTTAATCGCCGGCAACCGAAAACCCGCGATTTCCCGTAAATCCCGGCTCGGCCCGTATAGTCGAATGTATACAAAGAAAGTAGCAGGGAGTAAACTCATTTCCCGAACGATTTTTAAAATTATTTTTTCACCACTAAAACCCATGAGACTTGTAGTTTTCAAAAATATTTTCATTTTTGATGAGACGCCGAATGAAAGCAGTTTAATCGCCGGCAACCGAAAACCCGCGATTTCCCGTAAATCCTCCCGTATAGTCGAATGTATACAAAGAAAGTAAGCAGGGAGTAAACTCATTTCCCGAACGATTTTTAAAATTATTTTTTCACCACTAAAACCCATGAGACTTGTAGTTTTCAAAAATATTTTCATTTTTGATGAGACGCCGAATGAAAGCAGTTTAATCGCCGGCAACCGAAAACCCGCGATTTCCCGTAAATCCCGGCTCGGCCGTATAGTCGAATGTATACAAAGAAAGTAGCAGGGAGTAAACTCATTTCCCGAACGATTTTTAAAATTATTTTTTCACCACTAAAACCCATGAGACTTGTAGTTTTCAAAAATATTTTCATTTTTGATGAGACGCCGAATGAAAGCAGTTTAATCGCCGGCAACCGAAAACCCGCGATTTCCCGTAAATCCCGTATAGTCGAATGTATACAAAGAAAGTAAGGGAGTAAACTCATTTCCCGAACGATTTTTAAAATTATTTTTTCACCACTAAAACCCATGAGACTTGTAGTTTTCAAAAATATTTTCATTTTTGATGAGACGCCGAATGAAAGCAGTTTAATCTCCGGCAACCGAAAACCCGCGATTTCCCGTAAATCCCGGCTCGGCCGTATAGGAATGTATACAAAGAAAGTAGCAGGGAGTAAACTCATTTCCCGAACGATTTTTAAAATTATTTTTTCACCACTAAAACCATGAGACTTGTAGTTTTCAAAAATATTTTCATTTTTGATGAGACGCCGAATGAAACCAGTTTAATCTCCGGCAACCGAAAACCCGCGATTTCCCGTAAATCCCGGCTCGGCCCGTATAGTCGAATGTATACAAAGAAAGTAGCAGGGAGTAAACTCATTTCCCGAACGATTTTTAAAATTATTTTTTCACCACTAAAACCCATGAGACTTGTAGTTTTCAAAAATATTTTCATTTTTGATGAGACGCCGAATGAAAGCAGTTTAATCGCCGGCAACCGAAAACCCGCGATTTCCCGTAAATCCCGTATAGTCGAATGTATACAAAGAAAGTAAGCAGGGAGTAAACTCATTTCCCGAACGATTTTTAAAATTATTTTTTCACCACTAAAACCCATGAGACTTGTAGTTTTAAAAATATTTTCATTTTTGATGAGACGCCGAATGAAAGCAGTTTAATCGCCGGCAACCGAAAACCCGCGATTTCCCGTAAATCCCGATCGGCCCGTATAGTCGAATGTATACAAAGAAAGTAAGCAGGGAGTAAACTCATTTCCCGAACGATTTTTAAAATTATTTTTTCACCACTAAAACCCATGAGACTTGTAGTTTTCAAAAATATTTTCATTTTTGATGAGACGCCGAATGAAAGCAGTTTAATCCGGCAACCGAAAACCCGCGATTTCCCGTAAATCCCTCCCGTATAGTCGAATGTATACAAAGAAAGTAGCAGGGAGTAAACTCATTTCCCGAACGATTTTTAAAATTATTTTTTCACCACTAAAACCCATGAGACTTGTAGTTTTCAAAAATATTTTCATTTTTGATGAGACGCCGAATGAAAGCAGTTTAATCGCCGGCAACCGAAAACCCGCGATTTCCCGTAAATCCCGTATAGTCGAATGTATACAAAGAAAGTAAGCAGGGAGTAAACTCATTTCCCGAACGATTTTTAAAATTATTTTTTCACCACTAAAACCCATGAGACTTGTTTTCAAAAATATTTTCATTTTTGATGAGACGCCGAATGAAAGCAGTTTAATCGCCGGCAACCGAAAACCCGCGATTTCCCGTAAATCCCGGCTCGGCCGTATAGGAATGTATACAAAGAAAGTAAGCAGGAGTAAAACTCATTTCCCGAACGATTTTTAAAATTATTTTTTCACCACTAAAACCCATGAGACTTGTAGTTTTCAAAAATATTTTCATTTTTGATGAGACGCCGAATGAAAGCAGTTTAATCGCCGGCAACCGAAAACCCGCGATTTCCCGTAAATCCCGTATAGTCGAATGTATACAAAGAAAGTAAGCAGGGAGTAAACTCATTTCCCGAACGATTTTTAAAATTATTTTTTCACCACTAAAACCCATGAGACTTGTAGTTTTCAAAAATATTTTCATTTTGATGAGACGCCGAATGAAAGCAGTTTAATCCGGCAACCGAAAACCCGCGATTTCCCGTAAATCCCGGGCTCGGCCCGTATAGTGGAATGTATACAAAGAAAGTAGCAGGGAGTAAACTCATTTCCCGAACGATTTTAAAATTATTTTTTCACCACTAAAACCCATGAGACTTGTAGTTTTCAAAAATTTTCATTTTTGATGAGACGCCGAATGAAAGCAGTTTAATCGCCGGCAACCGAAAACCCGCGATTTCCCGTAAATCCCCTCGCCTATAGTCGAATGTATACAAAGAAAGTAAGCAGGGAGTAAACTCATTTCCCGAACGATTTTTAAAATTATTTTTTCACCACTAAAACCCATGAGACTTGTAGTTTTCAAAAATATTTTCATTTTTGATGAGACGCCGAATGAAAGCAGTTTAATCGCCGGCAACCGAAAACCCGCGATTTCCCGTAAATCCCGTATAGTCGAATGTATACAAAGAAAGTAAGCAGGGAGTAAACTCATTTCCCGAACGATTTTTAAAATTATTTTTTCACCACTAAAACCCATGAGACTTGTAGTTTTAAAAATATTTTCATTTTTGATGAGACGCCGAATGAAAGCAGTTTAATCGCCGGCAACCGAAAACCCGCGATTTCCCGTAAATCCCGCTATAGTCGAATGTATACAAAGAAAGTAAGCAGGGAGTAAACTCATTTCCCGAACGATTTTTAAAATTATTTTTTCACCACTAAAACCCATGAGACTTGTAGTTTTAAAAATATTTTCATTTTTGATGAGACGCCGAATGAAAGCAGTTTAATCGCCGGCAACCGAAAACCCGCGATTTCCCGTAAATCCCGGATCGCCCGTATAGTCGAATGTATACAAAGAAAGTAAGCAGGGAGTAAACTCATTTCCCGAACGATTTTTAAAATTATTTTTTCACCACTAAAACCCATGAGACTTGTAGTTTTCAAAAATATTTTCATTTTTGATGAGACGCCGAATGAAAGCAGTTTAATCGCCGGCAACCGAAAACCCGCGATTTCCCGTAAATCCGGCTCGGCCCGTATAGTCGAATGTATACAAAGAAAGTAAGCAGGAGTAAACTCATTTCCCGAACGATTTTTAAAATTATTTTTTCACCACTAAAACCCATGAGACTTGTAGTTTTCAAAAATATTTTCATTTTTGATGAGACGCCGAATGAAAGCAGTTTAATCGCCGGCAACCGAAAACCCGCGATTTCCCGTAAATCCCGGCTCCCGTATAGTCGAATGTATACAAAGAAAGTAAGCAGGGAGTAAACTCATTTCCCGAACGATTTTTAAAATTATTTTTTCACCACTAAAACCCATGAGACTTGTAGTTTTCAAAAATATTTTCATTTTTGATGAGACGCCGAATGAAAGCAGTTTAATCGCCGGCAACCGAAAACCCGCGATTTCCCGTAAATCCCGTATAGTCGAATGTATACAAAGAAAGTAAGCAGGGAGTAAACTCATTTCCCGAACGATTTTTAAAATTATTTTTTCACCACTAAAACCCATGAGACTTGTAGTTTTAAAAATATTTTCATTTTTGATGAGACGCCGAATGAAAGCAGTTTAATCGCCGGCAACCGAAAACCCGCGATTTCCCGTAAATCCCGGATCGGCCCGTATAGTCGAATGTATACAAAGAAAGTAAGCAGGGAGTAAACTCATTTCCCGAACGATTTTTAAAATTATTTTTTCACCACTAAAACCCATGAGACTTGTAGTTTTCAAAAATATTTTCATTTTTGATGAGACGCCGAATGAAAGCAGTTTAATCGCCGGCAACCGAAAACCCGCGATTTCCCGTAAATCCGGCTCGGCCCGTATAGTCGAATGTATACAAAGAAAGTAAGCAGGGAGTAAACTCATTTCCCGAACGATTTTTAAAATTATTTTTTCACCACTAAAACCCATGAGACTTGTAGTTTTCAAAATATTTTCATTTTTGATGAGACGCCGAATGAAAGCAGTTTAATCGCCGGCAACCGAAAACCCGCGATTTCCCGTAAATCCCGCTCGGCCGTATAGTCGAATGTATACAAAGAAAGTAAGCAGGGAGTAAACTCATTTCCCGAACGATTTTTAAAATTATTTTTTCACCACTAAAACCCATGAGACTTGTAGTTTTCAAAAATATTTTCATTTTTGATGAGACGCCGAATGAAAGCAGTTTAATCGCCGGCAACCGAAAACCCGCGATTTCCCGTAAATCCCGTATAGTCGAATGTATACAAAGAAAGTAAGCAGGGAGTAAACTCATTTCCCGAACGATTTTTAAAATTATTTTTTCACCACTAAAACCCATGAGACTTGTAGTTTTCAAAAATATTTTCATTTTTGATGAGACGCCGAATGAAAGCAGTTTAATCGCCGGCAACCGAAAACCCGCGATTTCCCGTAAATCCCGGCTCGGCCCGTATAGTCGAATGTATACAAAGAAAGTAAGCAGGGAGTAAACTCATTTCCCGAACGATTTTTAAAATTATTTTTTCACCACTAAAACCCATGAGACTTGTAGTTTTCAAAAATATTTTCATTTTTGATGAGACGCCGAATGAAAGCAGTTTAATCGCCGGCAACCGAAAACCCGCGATTTCCCGTAAATCCCCCGTATAGTCGAATGTATACAAAGAAAGTAAGCAGGGAGTAAACTCATTTCCCGAACGATTTTTAAAATTATTTTTCACCACTAAAACCCATGAGACTTGTAGTTTTCAAAAATATTTTCATTTTTGATGAGACGCCGAATGAAAGCAGTTTAATCGCCGGCAACCGAAAACCCGCGATTTCCCGTAAATCCCGCCCGTATAGTCGAATGTATACAAAGAAAGTAAGCAGGGAGTAAACTCATTTCCCGAACGATTTTTAAAATTATTTTTTCACCACTAAAACCCATGAGACTTGTAGTTTTCAAAAATATTTTCATTTTTGATGAGACGCCGAATGAAAGCAGTTTAATCGCCGGCAACCGAAAACCCGCGATTTCCCGTAAATCCCGGTCGGCCCGTATAGTCGAATGTATACAAAGAAAGTAAGCAGGGAGTAAACTCATTTCCCGAACGATTTTTAAAATTATTTTTTCACCACTAAAACCCATGAGACTTGTAGTTTTCAAAAATATTTTCATTTTTGATGAGACGCCGAATGAAAGCAGTTTAATCGCCGGCAACCGAAAACCCGCGATTTCCCGTAAATCCCTCGGCCCGTATAGTCGAATGTATACAAAGAAAGTAAGCAGGGAGTAAACTCATTTCCCGAACGATTTTTAAAATTATTTTTTCACCACTAAAACCCATGAGACTTGTAGTTTTCAAAAATTTTTCATTTTTGATGAGACGCCGAATGAAAGCAGTTTAATCGCCGGCAACCGAAAACCCGCGATTTCCCGTAAATCCCGTCGGCCCGTATAGTCGAATGTATACAAAGAAAGTAAGCAGGGAGTAAACTCATTTCCCGAACGATTTTTAAAATTATTTTTTCACCACTAAAACCCATGAGACTTGTAGTTTTCAAAAATATTTTCATTTTTGATGAGACGCCGAATGAAAGCAGTTTAATCGCCGGCAACCGAAAACCCGCGATTTCCCGTAAATCCCGTATAGTCGAATGTATACAAAGAAAGTAAGCAGGGAGTAAACTCATTTCCCGAACGATTTTTAAAATTATTTTTTCACCACTAAAACCCATGAGACTTGTAGTTTTCAAAAATATTTTCATTTTTGATGAGACGCCGAATGAAAGCAGTTTAATCGCCGGCAACCGAAAACCCGCGATTTCCCGTAAATCCCGGATCGGCCCGTATAGTCGAATGTATACAAAGAAAGTAAGCAGGGAGTAAACTCATTTCCCGAACGATTTTTAAAATTATTTTTTCACCACTAAAACCCATGAGACTTGTAGTTTTCAAAAATATTTTCATTTTTGATGAGACGCCGAATGAAAGCAGTTTAATCGCCGGCAACCGAAAACCCGCGATTTCCCGTAAATCCCGGATCGGCCCGTATAGTCGAATGTATACAAAGAAAGTAAGCAGGGAGTAAACTCATTTCCCGAACGATTTTTAAAATTATTTTTTCACCACTAAAACCCATGAGACTTGTAGTTTTCAAAAATATTTTCATTTTTGATGAGACGCCGAATGAAAGCAGTTTAATCGCCGGCAACCGAAAACCCGCGATTTCCCGTAAATCCCGTATAGTCGAATGTATACAAAGAAAGTAAGCAGGGAGTAAACTCATTTCCCGAACGATTTTTAAAATTATTTTTTCACCACTAAAACCCATGAGACTTGTAGTTTTCAAAAATTTTCATTTTTGATGAGACGCCGAATGAAAGCAGTTTAATCGCCGGCAACCGAAAACCCGCGATTTCCCGTAAATCCCGGATCGGCCCGTATAGTCGAATGTATACAAAGAAAGTAAGCAGGGAGTAAACTCATTTCCCGAACGATTTTTAAAATTATTTTTTCACCACTAAAACCCATGAGACTTGTAGTTTTCAAAAATATTTTCATTTTTGATGAGACGCCGAATGAAAGCAGTTTAATCGCCGGCAACCGAAAACCCGCGATTTCCCGTAAATCCCGGCTCGGCCCGTATAGTCGAATGTATACAAAGAAAGTAAGCAGGGAGTAAACTCATTTCCCGAACGATTTTTAAAATTATTTTTTCACCACTAAAACCCATGAGACTTGTAGTTTTCAAAAATTTTTCATTTTTGATGAGACGCCGAATGAAAGCAGTTTAATCGCCGGCAACCGAAAACCCGCGATTTCCCGTAAATCCCTCGGCCCGTATAGTCGAATGTATACAAAGAAAGTAAGCAGGGAGTAAACTCATTTCCCGAACGATTTTTAAAATTATTTTTTCACCACTAAAACCCATGAGACTTGTAGTTTTCAAAAATATTTTCATTTTTGATGAGACGCCGAATGAAAGCAGTTTAATCGCCGGCAACCGAAAACCCGCGATTTCCCGTAAATCCCGTATAGTCGAATGTATACAAAGAAAGTAAGCAGGGAGTAAACTCATTTCCCGAACGATTTTTAAAATTTTTTCACCACTAAAACCCATGAGACTTGTAGTTTTCAAAAATATTTTCATTTTTGATGAGACGCCGAATGAAAGCAGTTTAATCGCCGGCAACCGAAAACCCGCGATTTCCCGTAAATCCCGTATAGTCGAATGTATACAAAGAAAGTAAGCAGGGAGTAAACTCATTTCCCGAACGATTTTTAAAATTATTTTTTCACCACTAAAACCCATGAGACTTGTAGTTTTCAAAAATATTTTCATTTTTGATGAGACGCCGAATGAAAGCAGTTTAATCGCCGGCAACCGAAAACCCGCGATTTCCCGTAAATCCCGGATCGGCCCGTATAGTCGAATGTATACAAAGAAAGTAAGCAGGGAGTAAACTCATTTCCCGAACGATTTTTAAAATTATTTTTTCACCACTAAAACCCATGAGACTTGTAGTTTTCAAAAATATTTTCATTTTTGATGAGACGCCGAATGAAAGCAGTTTAATCGCCGGCAACCGAAAACCCGCGATTTCCCGTAAATCCGGCTCGGCCCGTATAGTCGAATGTATACAAAGAAAGTAAGCAGGAGTAAACTCATTTCCCGAACGATTTTTAAAATTATTTTTTCACCACTAAAACCCATGAGACTTGTAGTTTTCAAAAATATTTTCATTTTTGATGAGACGCCGAATGAAAGCAGTTTAATCGCCGGCAACCGAAAACCCGCGATTTCCCGTAAATCCCGGTCGGCCCGTATAGTCGAATGTATACAAAGAAAGTAAGCAGGGAGTAAACTCATTTCCCGAACGATTTTTAAAATTATTTTTTCACCACTAAAACCCATGAGACTTGTAGTTTTCAAAAATATTTTCATTTTTGATGAGACGCCGAATGAAAGCAGTTTAATCGCCGGCAACCGAAAACCCGCGATTTCCCGTAAATCCCGTATAGTCGAATGTATACAAAGAAAGTAAGCAGGGAGTAAACTCATTTCCCGAACGATTTTTAAAATTATTTTTTCACCACTAAAACCCATGAGACTTGTAGTTTTCAAAAATATTTTCATTTTTGATGAGACGCCGAATGAAAGCAGTTTAATCGCCGGCAACCGAAAACCCGCGATTTCCCGTAAATCCCGTATAGTCGAATGTATACAAAGAAAGTAAGCAGGGAGTAAACTCATTTCCCGAACGATTTTTAAAATTATTTTTTCACCACTAAAACCCATGAGACTTGTAGTTTTAAAAATATTTTCATTTTTGATGAGACGCCGAATGAAAGCAGTTTAATCGCCGGCAACCGAAAACCCGCGATTTCCCGTAAATCCCGTATAGTCGAATGTATACAAAGAAAGTAAGCAGGGAGTAAACTCATTTCCCGAACGATTTTTAAAATTATTTTTTCACCACTAAAACCCATGAGACTTGTAGTTTTCAAAAATATTTTCATTTTTGATGAGACGCCGAATGAAAGCAGTTTAATCGCCGGCAACCGAAAACCCGCGATTTCCCGTAAATCCCATCGCCGTATAGTCGAATGTATACAAAGAAAGTAAGCAGGGAGTAAACTCATTTCCCGAACGATTTTTAAAATTATTTTTTCACCACTAAAACCCATGAGACTTGTAGTTTTCAAAAATATTTTCATTTTTGATGAGACGCCGAATGAAAGCAGTTTAATCGCCGGCAACCGAAAACCCGCGATTTCCCGTAAATCCCGGCTCGGCCCGTATAGTCGAATGTATACAAAGAAAGTAAGCAGGGAGTAAACTCATTTCCCGAACGATTTTTAAAATTATTTTTTCACCACTAAAACCCATGAGACTTGTAGTTTTCAAAAATATTTTCATTTTTGATGAGACGCCGAATGAAAGCAGTTTAATCGCCGGCAACCGAAAACCCGCGATTTCCCGTAAATCCCGTATAGTCGAATGTATACAAAGAAAGTAAGCAGGGAGTAAACTCATTTCCCGAACGATTTTTAAAATTATTTTTTCACCACTAAAACCCATGAGACTTGTAGTTTTCAAAAATATTTTCATTTTTGATGAGACGCCGAATGAAAGCAGTTTAATCGCCGGCAACCGAAAACCCGCGATTTCCCGTAAATCCCGTATAGTCGAATGTATACAAAGAAAGTAAGCAGGGAGTAAACTCATTTCCCGAACGATTTTTAAAATTATTTTTTCACCACTAAAACCCATGAGACTTGTAGTTTTCAAAAATATTTTCATTTTTGATGAGACGCCGAATGAAAGCAGTTTAATCGCCGGCAACCGAAAACCCGCGATTTCCCGTAAATCCCATCGCCCGTATAGTCGAATGTATACAAAGAAAGTAAGCAGGGAGTAAACTCATTTCCCGAACGATTTTTAAAATTATTTTTTCACCACTAAAACCCATGAGACTTGTAGTTTTCAAAAATATTTTCATTTTTGATGAGACGCCGAATGAAAGCAGTTTAATCGCCGGCAACCGAAAACCCGCGATTTCCCGTAAATATCCCGTATAGTCGAATGTATACAAAGAAAGTAAGCAGGGAGTAAACTCATTTCCCGAACGATTTTTAAAATTATTTTTTCACCACTAAAACCCATGAGACTTGTAGTTTTCAAAAATTTTTCATTTTTGATGAGACGCCGAATGAAAGCAGTTTAATCGCCGGCAACCGAAAACCCGCGATTTCCCGTAAATCCGGCTCGGCCCGTATAGTCGAATGTATACAAAGAAAGTAAGCAGGGAGTAAACTCATTTCCCGAACGATTTTTAAAATTATTTTTTCACCACTAAAACCCATGAGACTTGTAGTTTTCAAAAATATTTTCATTTTTGATGAGACGCCGAATGAAAGCAGTTTAATCGCCGGCAACCGAAAACCCGCGATTTCCCGTAAATCCCGTATAGTCGAATGTATACAAAGAAAGTAAGCAGGGAGTAAACTCATTTCCCGAACGATTTTTAAAATTATTTTTTCACCACTAAAACCCATGAGACTTGTAGTTTTCAAAAATATTTTCATTTTTGATGAGACGCCGAATGAAAGCAGTTTAATCGCCGGCAACCGAAAACCCGCGATTTCCCGTAAATCCCGGATCGGCCCGTATAGTCGAATGTATACAAAGAAAGTAAGCAGGGAGTAAACTCATTTCCCGAACGATTTTTAAAATTATTTTTTCACCACTAAAACCCATGAGACTTGTAGTTTTCAAAAATATTTTCATTTTTGATGAGACGCCGAATGAAAGCAGTTTAATCGCCGGCAACCGAAAACCCGCGATTTCCCGTAAATCCCGCTCGGCCCGTATAGTCGAATGTATACAAAGAAAGTAAGCAGGGAGTAAACTCATTTCCCGAACGATTTTTAAAATTATTTTTTCACCACTAAAACCCATGAGACTTGTAGTTTTCAAAAATATTTTCATTTTTGATGCGACGCCGAACGAAAGCAGTTTAATCGCCGGCAACCGAAAACCGCGATTTCCCGTAAATCCCGTATAGTCGAATGTATACAAAGAAAGTAAGCAGGGAGTAAACTCATTTCCCGAACGATTTTTAAAATTATTTTTTCACCACTAAAACCCATGAGACTTGTAGTTTTCAAAAATATTTTCATTTTTGATGAGACGCCGAATGAAAGCAGTTTAATCGCCGGCAACCGAAAACCCGCGATTTCCCGTAAATCCATCGGCGTATAGTCGAATGTATACAAAGAAAGTAAGCAGGGAGTAAACTCATTTCCCGAACGATTTTTAAAATTATTTTTTCACCACTAAAACCCATGAGACTTGTAGTTTTCAAAAATATTTTCATTTTTGATGAGACGCCGAATGAAAGCAGTTTAATCCGGCAACCGAAAACCCGCGATTTCCCGTAAATCCCTCCCGTATAGTCGAATGTATACAAAGAAAGTAAGCAGGGAGTAAACTCATTTCCCGAACGATTTTTAAAATTATTTTTTTCACCACTAAAACCCATGAGACTTGTAGTTTTCAAAAAATTTTTCATTTTTGATGAGACGCCGAATGAAAGCAGTTTAATCGCCGGCAACCGAAAACCCGCGATTTCCCGTA
>JASGCC010004204.1:0-20765 GCA_030067915.1 Hydractinia echinata | reverse complement strand
CTTAGAACGCTTCAATACGTGCACAGGCTTCTAAGCCTGTAATATGGCCTTTTACAGCCTAATAAAGAGCCTACACCTAAATCACGCGGTTCCACGTGCCCAGACAGGTGGCCATCGGTCTAGTCCTTTCAGTCTCAATGGACTACGATGTATTAAGTCGTTTTCCTGAGCACCAGGCCCTTAGAACGCTTCTAACTACGTGCACAGGCCTTCTAAGCCTGTAATATGGCCTTTTACAGCCTAATAAAGAGTCTACACGTAAATCACGTGGTTCCACGTGCCCAGACAGGTGGCCATCGGTCTAGTCCTTTCAGTCTCAATGGACTACGATGTATTAAGTCGTTTTCCTGAGCCAGGCCCTTAGAACGCTTCTAACTACGTGCACAGGCCTTCTAAGCCTGTAATATGGCCTTTTACAGCCTAATAAAGAGCCTACACGTAAATCACGTGGTTCCACGTGCCCAGACAGGTGGCCATCGGTCTAGTCCTTTCAGTCTCAATGGACTACGATGTATTAAGTCGTTTTCCTGAGCGCCAGGCCCTTAGAACGCTTCTAACTACGTGCACAGGCCTTCTAAGCCTGTAATATGGCCTTTTACAGCCTAATAAAGAGCTACACGTAAATCACGTGGTTCCACGTGCCCAGACAGGTGGCCATCGGTCTAGTCCTTTCAGTCTCAATGGACTACGATGTATTAAGTCGTTTTCCTGAGCACCAGGCCCTTAGAACGCTTCTAACTACGTGCACAGGCCTTCTAAGCCTGTAATATGGCCTTTTACAGCCTAATAAAGAGCCTACACGTAAATCACGTGGTTCCACGTGCCCAGACAGGTGGCCATCGGTCTAGTCCTTTCAGTCTCAATGGACTACGATGTATTAAGTCGTTTTCCTGAGCGCCAGGCCCTTAGAACGCTTCTAACTACGTGCACAGGCCTTCTAAGCCTGTAATATGGCCTTTTACAGCCTAATAAAGAGCCTACACGTAAATCACGCGGTTCCACGTGCCCAGACAGGTGGCCATCGGTCTAGTCCTTTCAGTCTCAATGGACTACGATGTATTAAGTCGTTTTCCTGAGCACCAGGCCCTTAGAACGCTTCTAACTACGTGCACAGGCCTTCTAAGCCTGTAATATGGCCTTTTACAGCCTAATAAAGAGTCTACACGTAAATCACGTGGTTCCACGTGCCCAGACAGGTGGCCATCGGTCTAGTCCTTTCAGTCTCAATGGACTACGATGTATTAAGTCGTTTTCCTGAGCACCAGGCCCTTAGAACGCTTCTAACTACGTGCACAGGCCTTCTAAGCCTGTAATATGGCCTTTTACAGCCTAATAAAGAGCTACACTAAATCACGCGGTTCCACGTGCCCAGACAGGTGGCCATCGGTCTAGTCCTTTCAGTCTCAATGGACTACGATGTATTAAGTCGTTTTCCTGAGCACCAGGCCCTTAGAACGCTTCTAACTACGTGCACAGGCCTTCTAAGCCTGTAATATGGCCTTTTACAGCCTAATAAAGAGCCTACACTAAATCACGCGGTTCCACGTGCCCAGACAGGTGGCCATCGGTCTAGTCCTTTCAGTCTCAATGGACTACGATGTATTAAGTCGTTTTCCTGACCAGGCCCTTAGAACGCTTCTAACTACGTGCACAGGCCTTCTAAGCCTGTAATATGGCCTTTTACAGCCTAATAAAGAGCTACACGTAAATCACGTGGTTCCACGTGCCCAGACAGGTGGCCATCGGTCTAGTCCTTTCAGTCTCAATGGACTACGATGTATTAAGTCGTTTTCCTGAGCGCCAGGCCCTTAGAACGCTTCTAACTACGTGCACAGGCCTTCTAAGCCTGTAATATGGCCTTTTACAGCCTAATAAAGTCCTACACTAAATCACGGTTCCACGTGCCCAGACAGGTGGCCATCGGTCTAGTCCTTTCAGTCTCAATGGACTACGATGTATTAAGTCGTTTTCCTGAGCGCCAGGCCCTTAGAACGCTTCTAACTACGTGCACAGGCCTTCTAAGCCTGTAATATGGCCTTTTACAGCCTAATAAAGAGCCTACACCTAAATCACGTGGTTCCACGTGCCCAGACAGGTGGCCATCGGTCTAGTCCTTTCAGTCTCAATGGACTACGATGTATTAAGTCGTTTTCCTGAGCGCCAGGCCCTTAGAACGCTTCTAACTACGTGCACAGGCCTTCTAAGCCTGTAATATGGCCTTTTACAGCCTAATAAAGAGCTACACGTAAATCACGTGGTTCCACGTGCCCAGACAGGTGGCCATCGGTCTAGTCCTTTCAGTCTCAATGGACTACGATGTATTAAGTCGTTTTCCTGAGCACCAGGCCCTTAGAACGCTTCTAACTACGTGCACAGGCCTTCTAAGCCTGTAATATGGCCTTTTACAGCCTAATAAAGAGCCTACACGTAAATCACGTGTTCCACGTGCCCAGACAGGTGGCCATCGGTCTAGTCCTTTCAGTCTCAATGGACTACGATGTATTAAGTCGTTTTCCTGAGCACCAGGCCCTTAGAACGCTTCTAACTACGTGCACAGGCCTTCTAAGCCTGTAATATGGCCTTTTACAGCCTAATAAAGAGTCTACACGTAAATCACGTGGTTCCACGTGCCCAGACAGGTGGCCATCGGTCTAGTCCTTTCAGTCTCAATGGACTACGATGTATTAAGTCGTTTTCCTGAGCACCAGGCCCTTAGAACGCTTCTAACTACGTGCACAGGCCTTCTAAGCCTGTAATATGGCCTTTTACAGCCTAATAAAGAGTCTACACTAAATCACGTGGTTCCACGTGCCCAGACAGGTGGCCATCGGTCTAGTCCTTTCAGTCTCAATGGACTACGATGTATTAAGTCGTTTTCCTGAGCACCAGGCCTTAGAACGCTTCTAACTACGTGCACAGGCCTTCTAAGCCTGTAATATGGCCTTTTACAGCCTAATAAAGAGTCTACACGTAAATCACGTGGTTCCACGTGCCCAGACAGGTGGCCATCGGTCTAGTCCTTTCAGTCTCAATGGACTACGATGTATTAAGTCGTTTTCCTGAGCACCAGGCCCTTAGAACGCTTCTAACTACGTGCACAGGCCTTCTAAGCCTGTAATATGGCCTTTTACAGCCTAATAAAGAGCCTACACCTAAATCACGTGGTTCCACGTGCCCAGACAGGTGGCCATCGGTCTAGTCCTTTCAGTCTCAATGGACTACGATGTATTAAGTCGTTTTCCTGAGCACCAGGCCCTTAGAACGCTTCTAACTACGTGCACAGGCCTTCTAAGCCTGTAATATGGCCTTTTACAGCCTAATAAAGAGCCTACACGTAAATCACGTGGTTCCACGTGCCCAGACAGGTGGCCATCGGTCTAGTCTTTCAGTCTCAATGGACTACGATGTATTAAGTCGTTTTCCTGAGCACCAGGCCCTTAGAACGCTTCTAACTACGTGCACAGGCCTTCTAAGCCTGTAATATGGCCTTTTACAGCCTAATAAAGAGCCTACACCTAAATCACGGTTCCACGTGCCCAGACAGGTGGCCATCGGTCTAGTCCTTTCAGTCTCAATGGACTACGATGTATTAAGTCGTTTTCCTGAGCACCAGGCCCTTAGAACGCTTCTAACTACGTGCACAGGCCTTCTAAGCCTGTAATATGGCCTTTTACAGCCTAATAAAGAGCTACACCTAAATCACGTGGTTCCACGTGCCCAGACAGGTGGCCATCGGTCTAGTCCTTTCAGTCTCAATGGACTACGATGTATTAAGTCGTTTTCCTGAGCGCCAGGCCCTTAGAACGCTTCTAACTACGTGCACAGGCCTTCTAAGCCTGTAATATGGCCTTTTACAGCCTAATAAAGAGCCTACACTAAATCACGGTTCCACGTGCCCAGACAGGTGGCCATCGGTCTAGTCCTTTCAGTCTCAATGGACTACGATGTATTAAGTCGTTTTCCTGAGCGCCAGGCCCTTAGAACGCTTCTAACTACGTGCACAGGCCTTCTAAGCCTGTAATATGGCCTTTTACAGCCTAATAAAGAGCCTACACCTAAATCACGCGGTTCCACGTGCCCAGACAGGTGGCCATCGGTCTAGTCCTTTCAGTCTCAATGGACTACGATGTATTAAGTCGTTTTCCTGAGCGCCAGGCCCTTAGAACGCTTCTAACTACGTGCACAGGCCTTCTAAGCCTGTAATATGGCCTTTTACAGCCTAATAAAGAGCCTACACCTAAATCACGTGGTTCCACGTGCCCAGACAGGTGGCCATCGGTCTAGTCCTTTCAGTCTCAATGGACTACGATGTATTAAGTCGTTTTCCTGAGCACCAGGCCCTTAGAACGCTTCTAACTACGTGCACAGGCCTTCTAAGCCTGTAATATGGCCTTTTACAGCCTAATAAAGAGTCTACACCTAAATCACGTGGTTCCACGTGCCCAGACAGGTGGCCATCGGTCTAGTCCTTTCAGTCTCAATGGACTACGATGTATTAAGTCGTTTTCCTGAGCACCAGGCCCTTAGAACGCTTCTAACTACGTGCACAGGCCTTCTAAGCCTGTAATATGGCCTTTTACAGCCTAATAAAGAGCTACACTAAATCACGTGGTTCCACGTGCCCAGACAGGTGGCCATCGGTCTAGTCCTTTCAGTCTCAATGGACTACGATGTATTAAGTCGTTTTCCTGAGCACCAGGCCCTTAGAACGCTTCTAACTACGTGCACAGGCCTTCTAAGCCTGTAATATGGCCTTTTACAGCCTAATAAAGAGTCTACACGTAAATCACGTGGTTCCACGTGCCCAGACAGGTGGCCATCGGTCTAGTCCTTTCAGTCTCAATGGACTACGATGTATTAAGTCGTTTTCCTGAGCACCAGGCCCTTAGAACGCTTCTAACTACGTGCACAGGCCTTCTAAGCTGTAATATGGCCTTTTACAGCCTAATAAAGAGTCTACACGTAAATCACGTGGTTCCACGTGCCCAGACAGGTGGCCATCGGTCTAGTGCTTTCAGTCTCAATGGACTACGATGTATTAAGTCGTTTTCCTGAGCACCAGGCCCTTAGAACGCTTCTAACTACGTGCACAGGCCTTCTAAGCCTGTAATATGGCCTTTTACAGCCTAATAAAGAGTCTACACGTAAATCACGTGGTTCCACGTGCCCAGACAGGTGGCCATCGGTCTAGTCCTTTCAGTCTCAAGGACTACGATGTATTAAGTCGTTTTCCTGAGCACCAGGACTTAGAACGCTTCTAACTACGTGCACAGGCCTTCTAAGCTGTAATATGGCCTTTTACAGCCTAATAAAGAGTCTACACGTAAATCACGGTTCCACGTGCCCAGACAGGTGGCCATCGGTCTAGTCCTTTCAGTCTCAATGGACTACGATGTATTAAGTCGTTTTCCTGAGCACCAGGCCCTTAGAACGCTTCTAACTACGTGCACAGGCCTTCTAAGCCTGTAATATGGCCTTTTACAGCCTAATAAAGAGCCTACACCTAAATCACGCGGTTCCACGTGCCCAGACAGGTGGCCATCGGTCTAGTCCTTTCAGTCTCAATGGACTACGATGTATTAAGTCGTTTTCCTGAGCGCCAGGCCCTTAGAACGCTTCTAACTACGTGCACAGGCCTTCTAAGCCTGTAATATGGCCTTTTACAGCCTAATAAAGAGCCTACACCTAAATCACGCGGTTCCACGTGCCCAGACAGGTGGCCATCGGTCTAGTCCTTTCAGTCTCAATGGACTACGATGTATTAAGTCGTTTTCCTGAGCACCAGGCCCTTAGAACGCTTCTAACTACGTGCACAGGCCTTCTAAGCCTGTAATATGGCCTTTTACAGCCTAATAAAGAGCCTACCTAAATCACGCGGTTCCACGTGCCCAGACAGGTGGCCATCGGTCTAGTCCTTTCAGTCTCAATGGACTACGATGTATTAAGTCGTTTTCCTGAGCACCAGGCCCTTAGAACGCTTCTAACTACGTGCACAGGCCTTCTAAGCCTGTAATATGGCCTTTTACAGCCTAATAAAGAGCCTACACCTAAATCACGCGGTTCCACGTGCCCAGACAGGTGGCCATCGGTCTAGTCCTTTCAGTCTCAATGGACTACGATGTATTAAGTCGTTTTCCTGAGCGCCAGGCCCTTAGAACGCTTCTAACTACGTGCACAGGCCTTCTAAGCCTGTAATATGGCCTTTTACAGCCTAATAAAGAGCCTACACCTAAATCACGCGGTTCCACGTGCCCAGACAGGTGGCCATCGGTCTAGTCCTTTCAGTCTCAATGGACTACGATGTATTAAGTCGTTTTCCTGAGCGCCAGGCCCTTAGAACGCTTCTAACTACGTGCACAGGCCTTCTAAGCCTGTAATATGGCCTTTTACAGCCTAATAAAGAGTCTACACGTAAATCACGTGGTTCCACGTGCCCAGACAGGTGGCCATCGGTCTAGTCCTTTCAGTCTCAATGGACTACGATGTATTAAGTCGTTTTCCTGAGCACCAGGCCCTTAGAACGCTTCTAACTACGTGCACAGGCCTTCTAAGCCTGTAATATGGCCTTTTACAGCCTAATAAGGAGTCTACACCTAAATCACGCGGTTCCACGTGCCCAGACAGGTGGCCATCGGTCTAGTCCTTTCAGTCTCAATGGACTACGATGTATTAAGTCGTTTTCCTGAGCACCAGGCCCTTAGAACGCTTCTAACTACGTGCACAGGCCTTCTAAGCCTGTAATATGGCCTTTTACAGCCTAATAAAGAGCCTACACGTAAATCACGTGGTTCCACGTGCCCAGACAGGTGGCCATCGGTCTAGTCCTTTCAGTCTCAATGGACTACGATGTATTAAGTCGTTTTCCTGAGCACCAGGCCCTTAGAACGCTTCTAACTACGTGCACAGGCCTTCTAAGCTGTAATATGGCCTTTTACAGCCTAATAAAGAGCCTACACCTAAATCACGCGGTTCCACGTGCCCAGACAGGTGGCCATCGGTCTAGTCCTTTCAGTCTCAATGGACTACGATGTATTAAGTCGTTTTCCTGAGCGCCAGGCCCTTAGAACGCTTCTAACTACGTGCACAGGCTTCTAAGCCTGTAATATGGCCTTTTACAGCCTAATAAAGAGCCTACACTAAATCACGCGGTTCCACGTGCCCAGACAGGTGGCCATCGGTCTAGTCCTTTCAGTCTCAATGGACTACGATGTATTAAGTCGTTTTCCTGAGCGCCAGGCCCTTAGAACGCTTCTAACTACGTGCACAGGCCTTCTAAGCCTGTAATATGGCCTTTTACAGCCTAATAAAGAGCCTACACCTAAATCACGCGGTTCCACGTGCCCAGACAGGTGGCCATCGGTCTAGTCCTTTCAGTCTCAATGGACTACGATGTATTAAGTCGTTTTCCTGAGCGCCAGGCCCTTAGAACGCTTCTAACTACGTGCACAGGCCTTCTAAGCCTGTAATATGGCCTTTTACAGCCTAATAAAGAGCCTACACCTAAATCACGCGGTTCCACGTGCCCAGACAGGTGGCCATCGGTCTAGTCCTTTCAGTCTCAATGGACTACGATGTATTAAGTCGTTTTCCTGAGCGCCAGGCCCTTAGAACGCTTCTAACTACGTGCACAGGCCTTCTAAGCCTGTAATATGGCCTTTTACAGCCTAATAAAGAGCCTACACCTAAATCACGCGGTTCCACGTGCCCAGACAGGTGGCCATCGGTCTAGTCCTTTCAGTCTCAATGGACTACGATGTATTAAGTCGTTTTCCTGAGCACCAGGCCCTTAGAACGCTTCTAACTACGTGCACAGGCCTTCTAAGCCTGTAATATGGCCTTTTACAGCCTAATAAAGAGCCTACACTAAATCACGTGGTTCCACGTGCCCAGACAGGTGGCCATCGGTCTAGTCCTTTCAGTCTCAATGGACTACGATGTATTAAGTCGTTTTCCTGAGCACCAGGCCCTTAGAACGCTTCTAACTACGTGCACAGGCCTTCTAAGCCTGTAATATGGCCTTTTACAGCCTAATAAAGAGCCTACACCTAAATCACGGTTCCACGTGCCCAGACAGGTGGCCATCGGTCTAGTCCTTTCAGTCTCAATGGACTACGATGTATTAAGTCGTTTTCCTGAGCGCCAGGCCCTTAGAACGCTTCTAACTACGTGCACAGGCCTTCTAAGCCTGTAATATGGCCTTTTACAGCCTAATAAAGAGCCTACACCTAAATCACGCGGTTCCACGTGCCCAGACAGGTGGCCATCGGTCTAGTCCTTTCAGTCTCAATGGACTACGATGTATTAAGTCGTTTTCCTGAGCGCCAGGCCCTTAGAACGCTTCTAACTACGTGCACAGGCCTTCTAAGCCTGTAATATGGCCTTTTACAGCCTAATAAAGAGCCTACACTAAATCACGTGGTTCCACGTGCCCAGACAGGTGGCCATCGGTCTAGTCCTTTCAGTCTCAATGGACTACGATGTATTAAGTCGTTTTCCTGAGCACCAGGCCCTTAGAACGCTTCTAACTACGTGCACAGGCCTTCTAAGCCTGTAATATGGCCTTTTACAGCCTAATAAAGAGCCTACACCTAAATCACGCGGTTCCACGTGCCCAGACAGGTGGCCATCGGTCTAGTCCTTTCAGTCTCAATGGACTACGATGTATTAAGTCGTTTTCCTGAGCGCCAGGCCCTTAGAACGCTTCTAACTACGTGCACAGGCCTTCTAAGCCTGTAATATGGCCTTTTACAGCCTAATAAAGAGCCTACACTAAATCACGCGGTTCCACGTGCCCAGACAGGTGGCCATCGGTCTAGTCCTTTCAGTCTCAATGGACTACGATGTATTAAGTCGTTTTCCTGAGCGCCAGGCCCTTAGAACGCTTCTAACTACGTGCACAGGCCTTCTAAGCCTGTAATATGGCCTTTTACAGCCTAATAAAGAGCCTACACCTAAATCACGCGGTTCCACGTGCCCAGACAGGTGGCCATCGGTCTAGTCCTTTCAGTCTCAATGGACTACGATGTATTAAGTCGTTTTCCTGAGCGCCAGGCCCTTAGAACGCTTCTAACTACGTGCACAGGCCTTCTAAGCCTGTAATATGGCCTTTTACAGCCTAATAAAGAGCCTACACCTAAATCACGCGGTTCCACGTGCCCAGACAGGTGGCCATCGGTCTAGTCCTTTCAGTCTCAATGGACTACGATGTATTAAGTCGTTTTCCTGAGCGCCAGGCCCTTAGAACGCTTCTAACTACGTGCACAGGCCTTCTAATCTTTATTAAGCTGTAAAAGGCCGTATTACAGGCTTAGAAGGACTGTGCACGTAGTTAGAAGCGTTCTAAGGGCCTGGCGCTCAGGAAAACGACTTAATACATCGTAGTCCATTGAGACTGAAAGGACTAGACCGATGGCCACCTGTCTGGGCACGTGGAACCACGTGATTTAAGTGTAGGCTCTTTATTAGGCTGTAAAAGGCCATATTACAGGCTTAGAAGGCCTGTGCACGTAGTTAGAAGCGTTCTAAGGGCCTGGCGCTCAGGAAAACGACTTAATACATCGTAGTCCATTGAGACTGAAAGGACTAGACCGATGGCCACCTGTCTGGGCACGTGGAACCGCGTGATTTAGTGTAGGCTCTTTATTAGGCTGTAAAAGGCCATATTACAGGCTTAGAAGGCCTGTGCACGTAGTTAGAAGCGTTCTAAGGGCCTGGCGCTCAGGAAAACGACTTAATACATCGTAGTCCATTGAGACTGAAAGGACTAGACCGATGGCCACCTGTCTGGGCACGTGGAACCGCGTGATTTAGGTGTAGGCTCTTTATTAGGCTGTAAAAGGCCATATTACAGGCTTAGAAGGCCTGTGCACGTAGTTAGAAGCGTTCTAAGGGCCTGGCGCTCAGGAAAACGACTTAATACATCGTAGTCCATTGAGACTGAAAGGACTAGACCGATGGCCACCTGTCTGGGCACGTGGAACCGCGTGATTTAGGTGTAGGCTCTTTATTAGGCTGTAAAAGGCCATATTACAGGCTTAGAAGGCCTGTGCACGTAGTTAGAAGCGTTCTAAGGGCCTGGCGCTCAGGAAAACGACTTAATACATCGTAGTCCATTGAGACTGAAAGGACTAGACCGATGGCCACCTGTCTGGGCACGTGGAACCGCGTGATTTAGGTGTAGGCTCTTTATTAGGCTGTAAAAGGCCATATTACAGGCTTAGAAGGCCTGTGCACGTAGTTAGAAGCGTTCTAAGGGCCTGGCGCTCAGGAAAACGACTTAATACATCGTAGTCCATTGAGACTGAAAGGACTAGACCGATGGCCACCTGTCTGGGCACGTGGAACCGCGTGATTTAGGTGTAGGCTCTTTATTAGGCTGTAAAAGGCCATATTACAGGCTTAGAAGGCCTGTGCACGTAGTTAGAAGCGTTCTAAGGGCCTGGCGCTCAGGAAAACGACTTAATACATCGTAGTCCATTGAGACTGAAAGGACTAGACCGATGGCCACCTGTCTGGGCACGTGGAACCGCGTGATTTAGGTGTAGGCTCTTTATTAGGCTGTAAAAGGCCATATTACAGGCTTAGAAGGCCTGTGCACGTAGTTAGAAGCGTTCTAAGGGCCTGGCGCTCAGGAAAACGACTTAATACATCGTAGTCCATTGAGACTGAAAGGACTAGACCGATGGCCACCTGTCTGGGCACGTGGAACCGCGTGATTTACGTGTAGGCTCTTTATTAGGCTGTAAAAGGCCATATTACAGGCTTAGAAGGCCTGTGCACGTAGTTAGAAGCGTTCTAAGGGCCTGGTGCTCAGGAAAACGACTTAATACATCGTAGTCCATTGAGACTGAAAGGACTAGACCGATGGCCACCTGTCTGGGCACGTGGAACCGCGTGATTTAGTGTAGGCTCTTTATTAGGCTGTAAAAGGCCATATTACAGGCTTAGAAGGCCTGTGCACGTAGTTAGAAGCGTTCTAAGGGCCTGGCGCTCAGGAAAACGACTTAATACATCGTAGTCCATTGAGACTGAAAGGACTAGACCGATGGCCACCTGTCTGGGCACGTGGAACCGCGTGATTTAGGTGTAGGCTCTTTATTAGGCTGTAAAAGGCCATATTACAGGCTTAGAAGGCCTGTGCACGTAGTTAGAAGCGTTCTAAGGGCCTGGCGCTCAGGAAAACGACTTAATACATCGTAGTCCATTGAGACTGAAAGGACTAGACCGATGGCCACCTGTCTGGGCACGTGGAACCGCGTGATTTAGGTGTAGGCTCTTTATTAGGCTGTAAAAGGCCATATTACAGGCTTAGAAGGCCTGTGCACGTAGTTAGAAGCGTTCTAAGGGCCTGGCGCTCAGGAAAACGACTTAATACATCGTAGTCCATTGAGACTGAAAGGACTAGACCGATGGCCACCTGTCTGGGCACGTGGAACCGCGTGATTTAGGTGTAGGCTCTTTATTAGGCTGTAAAAGGCCATATTACAGGCTTAGAAGGCCTGTGCACGTAGTTAGAAGCGTTCTAAGGGCCTGGCGCTCAGGAAAACGACTTAATACATCGTAGTCCATTGAGACTGAAAGGACTAGACCGATGGCCACCTGTCTGGGCACGTGGAACCGCGTGATTTAGGTGTAGGCTCTTTATTAGGCTGTAAAAGGCCATATTACAGGCTTAGAAGGCCTGTGCACGTAGTTAGAAGCGTTCTAAGGGCCTGGTGCTCAGGAAAACGACTTAATACATCGTAGTCCATTGAGACTGAAAGGACTAGACCGATGGCCACCTGTCTGGGCACGTGGAACCGCGTGATTTACGTGTAGCTCTTTATTAGGCTGTAAAAGGCCATATTACAGGCTTAGAAGGCCTGTGCACGTAGTTAGAAGCGTTCTAAGGGCCTGGTGCTCAGGAAAACGACTTAATACATCGTAGTCCATTGAGACTGAAAGGACTAGACCGATGGCCACCTGTCTGGGCACGTGGAACCGCGTGATTTACGTGTAGACTCTTTATTAGGCTGTAAAAGGCCATATTACAGGCTTAGAAGGCCTGTGCACGTAGTTAGAAGCGTTCTAAGGGCCTGGCGCTCAGGAAAACGACTTAATACATCGTAGTCCATTGAGACTGAAAGGACTAGACCGATGGCCACCTGTCTGGGCACGTGGAACACGTGATTTACGTGTAGACTCTTTATTAGGCTGTAAAAGGCCATATTACAGGCTTAGAAGGCCTGTGCACGTAGTTAGAAGCGTTCTAAGGGCCTGGCGCTCAGGAAAACGACTTAATACATCGTAGTCCATTGAGACTGAAAGGACTAGACCGATGGCCACCTGTCTGGGCACGTGGAACCGCGTGATTTACGTGTAGGCTCTTTATTAGGCTGTAAAAGGCCATATTACAGGCTTAGAAGGCCTGTGCACGTAGTTAGAAGCGTTCTAAGGGCCTGGTGCTCAGGAAAACGACTTAATACATCGTAGTCCATTGAGACTGAAAGGACTAGACCGATGGCCACCTGTCTGGGCACGTGGAACCGCGTGATTTAGGTGTAGGCTCTTTATTAGGCTGTAAAAGGCCATATTACAGGCTTAGAAGGCCTGTGCACGTAGTTAGAAGCGTTCTAAGGGCCTGGCGCTCAGGAAAACGACTTAATACATCGTAGTCCATTGAGACTGAAAGGACTAGACCGATGGCCACCTGTCTGGGCACGTGGAACCGCGTGATTTAGTGTAGGCTCTTTATTAGGCTGTAAAAGGCCATATTACAGGCTTAGAAGGCCTGTGCACGTAGTTAGAAGCGTTCTAAGGGCCTGGCGCTCAGGAAAACGACTTAATACATCGTAGTCCATTGAGACTGAAAGGACTAGACCGATGGCCACCTGTCTGGGCACGTGGAACCGCGTGATTTAGGTGTAGGCTCTTTATTAGGCTGTAAAAGGCCATATTACAGGCTTAGAAGGCCTGTGCACGTAGTTAGAAGCGTTCTAAGGGCCTGGCGCTCAGGAAAACGACTTAATACATCGTAGTCCATTGAGACTGAAAGGACTAGACCGATGGCCACCTGTCTGGGCACGTGGAACCGCGTGATTTAGGTGTAGGCTCTTTATTAGGCTGTAAAAGGCCATATTACAGGCTTAGAAGGCCTGTGCACGTAGTTAGAAGCGTTCTAAGGGCCTGGTGCTCAGGAAAACGACTTAATACATCGTAGTCCATTGAGACTGAAAGGACTAGACCGATGGCCACCTGTCTGGGCACGTGGAACCCCGTGATTTACGTGTAGGCTCTTTATTAGGCTGTAAAAGGCCATATTACAGGCTTAGAAGGCCTGTGCACGTAGTTAGAAGCGTTCTAAGGGCCTGGTGCTCAGGAAAACGACTTAATACATCGTAGTCCATTGAGACTGAAAGGACTAGACCGATGGCCACCTGTCTGGGCACGTGGAACCACGTGATTTACGTGTAGACTCTTTATTAGGCTGTAAAAGGCCATATTACAGGCTTAGAAGGCCTGTGCACGTAGTTAGAAGCGTTCTAAGGGCCTGGTGCTCAGGAAAACGACTTAATACATCGTAGTCCATTGAGACTGAAAGGACTAGACCGATGGCCACCTGTCTGGGCACGTGGAACCACGTGATTTACGTGTAGACTCTTTATTAGGCTGTAAAAGGCCATATTACAGGCTTAGAAGGCCTGTGCACGTAGTTAGAAGCGTTCTAAGGGCCTGGTGCTCAGGAAAACGACTTAATACATCGTAGTCCATTGAGACTGAAAGGACTAGACCGATGGCCACCTGTCTGGGCACGTGGAACCACGTGATTTAGTGTAGGCTCTTTATTAGGCTGTAAAAGGCCATATTACAGGCTTAGAAGGCCTGTGCACGTAGTTAGAAGCGTTCTAAGGGCCTGGCGCTCAGGAAAACGACTTAATACATCGTAGTCCATTGAGACTGAAAGGACTAGACCGATGGCCACCTGTCTGGGCACGTGGAACCGCGTGATTTAGTGTAGGCTCTTTATTAGGCTGTAAAAGGCCATATTACAGGCTTAGAAGGCCTGTGCACGTAGTTAGAAGCGTTCTAAGGGCCTGGCGCTCAGGAAAACGACTTAATACATCGTAGTCCATTGAGACTGAAAGGACTAGACCGATGGCCACCTGTCTGGGCACGTGGAACCGCGTGATTTAGGTGTAGGCTCTTTATTAGGCTGTAAAAGGCCATATTACAGGCTTAGAAGGCCTGTGCACGTAGTTAGAAGCGTTCTAAGGGCCTGGTGCTCAGGAAAACGACTTAATACATCGTAGTCCATTGAGACTGAAAGGACTAGACCGATGGCCACCTGTCTGGGCACGTGGAACCACGTGATTTAGTGTAGGCTCTTTATTAGGCTGTAAAAGGCCATATTACAGGCTTAGAAGGCCTGTGCACGTAGTTAGAAGCGTTCTAAGGGCCTGGCGCTCAGGAAAACGACTTAATACATCGTAGTCCATTGAGACTGAAAGGACTAGACCGATGGCCACCTGTCTGGGCACGTGGAACCGTGATTTAGTGTAGGCTCTTTATTAGGCTGTAAAAGGCCATATTACAGGCTTAGAAGGCCTGTGCACGTAGTTAGAAGCGTTCTAAGGGCCTGGCGCTCAGGAAAACGACTTAATACATCGTAGTCCATTGAGACTGAAAGGACTAGACCGATGGCCACCTGTCTGGGCACGTGGAACCGCGTGATTTAGTGTAGGCTCTTTATTAGGCTGTAAAAGGCCATATTACAGGCTTAGAAGGCCTGTGCACGTAGTTAGAAGCGTTCTAAGGGCCTGGCGCTCAGGAAAACGACTTAATACATCGTAGTCCATTGAGACTGAAAGGACTAGACCGATGGCCACCTGTCTGGGCACGTGGAACCGCGTGATTTAGTGTAGGCTCTTTATTAGGCTGTAAAAGGCCATATTACAGGCTTAGAAGGCCTGTGCACGTAGTTAGAAGCGTTCTAAGGGCCTGGTGCTCAGGAAAACGACTTAATACATCGTAGTCCATTGAGACTGAAAGGACTAGACCGATGGCCACCTGTCTGGGCACGTGGAACCGCGTGATTTAGGTGTAGGCTCTTTATTAGGCTGTAAAAGGCCATATTACAGGCTTAGAAGGCCTGTGCACGTAGTTAGAAGCGTTCTAAGGGCCTGGCGCTCAGGAAAACGACTTAATACATCGTAGTCCATTGAGACTGAAAGGACTAGACCGATGGCCACCTGTCTGGGCACGTGGAACCACGTGATTTACGTGTAGACTCTTTATTAGGCTGTAAAAGGCCATATTACAGGCTTAGAAGGCCTGTGCACGTAGTTAGAAGCGTTCTAAGGGCCTGGCGCTCAGGAAAACGACTTAATACATCGTAGTCCATTGAGACTGAAAGGACTAGACCGATGGCCACCTGTCTGGGCACGTGGAACCACGTGATTTACGTGTAGACTCTTTATTAGGCTGTAAAAGGCCATATTACAGGCTTAGAAGGCCTGTGCACGTAGTTAGAAGCGTTCTAAGGGCCTGGTGCTCAGGAAAACGACTTAATACATCGTAGTCCATTGAGACTGAAAGGACTAGACCGATGGCCACCTGTCTGGGCACGTGGAACCACGTGATTTACGTGTAGCTCTTTATTAGGCTGTAAAAGGCCATATTACAGGCTTAGAAGGCCTGTGCACGTAGTTAGAAGCGTTCTAAGGGCCTGGTGCTCAGGAAAACGACTTAATACATCGTAGTCCATTGAGACTGAAAGGACTAGACCGATGGCCACCTGTCTGGGCACGTGGAACCACGTGATTTAGGTGTAGACTTCTTATTAGGCTGTAAAAGGCCATATTACAGGCTTAGAAGGCCTGTGCACGTAGTTAGAAGCGTTCTAAGGGCCTGGTGCTCAGGAAAACGACTTAATACATCGTAGTCCATTGAGACTGAAAGGACTAGACCGATGGCCACCTGTCTGGGCACGTGGAACCACGTGATTTAGGTGTAGACTCTTTATTAGGCTGTAAAAGGCCATATTACAGGCTTAGAAGGCCTGTGCACGTAGTTAGAAGCGTTCTAAGGGCCTGGTGCTCAGGAAAACGACTTAATACATCGTAGTCCATTGAGACTGAAAGGACTAGACCGATGGCCAC
This sequence comes from Hydractinia echinata, assembly GCA_030067915.1. Lineage (NCBI taxonomy): Eukaryota > Metazoa > Cnidaria > Hydrozoa > Anthoathecata > Hydractiniidae > Hydractinia > Hydractinia echinata. The sequence goes on along the minus strand of JASGCC010004204.1, from coordinate 4,629 downwards.
CTGTCTGGGCACGTGGAACCACGTGATTTACGTGTAGCTCTTTATTAGGCTGTAAAAGGCCATATTACAGGCTTAGAAGGCCTGTGCACGTAGTTAGAAGCGTTCTAAGGGCCTGGTGCTCAGGAAAACGACTTAATACATCGTAGTCCATTGAGACTGAAAGGACTAGACCGATGGCCACCTGTCTGGGCACGTGGAACCGCGTGATTTAGGTGTAGGCTCTTTATTAGGCTGTAAAAGGCCATATTACAGGCTTAGAAGGCCTGTGCACGTAGTTAGAAGCGTTCTAAGGGCCTGGCGCTCAGGAAAACGACTTAATACATCGTAGTCCATTGAGACTGAAAGGACTAGACCGATGGCCACCTGTCTGGGCACGTGGAACCACGTGATTTACGTGTAGGCTCTTTATTAGGCTGTAAAAGGCCATATTACAGGCTTAGAAGGCCTGTGCACGTAGTTAGAAGCGTTCTAAGGGCCTGGTGCTCAGGAAAACGACTTAATACATCGTAGTCCATTGAGACTGAAAGGACTAGACCGATGGCCACCTGTCTGGGCACGTGGAACCACGTGATTTACGTGTAGCTCTTTATTAGGCTGTAAAAGGCCATATTACAGGCTTAGAAGGCCTGTGCACGTAGTTAGAAGCGTTCTAAGGGCCTGGTGCTCAGGAAAACGACTTAATACATCGTAGTCCATTGAGACTGAAAGGACTAGACCGATGGCCACCTGTCTGGGCACGTGGAACCACGTGATTTACGTGTAGGCTCTTTATTAGGCTGTAAAAGGCCATATTACAGGCTTAGAAGGCCTGTGCACGTAGTTAGAAGCGTTCTAAGGGCCTGGCGCTCAGGAAAACGACTTAATACATCGTAGTCCATTGAGACTGAAAGGACTAGACCGATGGCCACCTGTCTGGGCACGTGGAACCACGTGATTTAGTGTAGCTCTTTATTAGGCTGTAAAAGGCCATATTACAGGCTTAGAAGGCCTGTGCACGTAGTTAGAAGCGTTCTAAGGGCCTGGTGCTCAGGAAAACGACTTAATACATCGTAGTCCATTGAGACTGAAAGGACTAGACCGATGGCCACCTGTCTGGGCACGTGGAACCGCTGATTTAGGTGTAGCTCTTTATTAGGCTGTAAAAGGCCATATTACAGGCTTAGAAGGCCTGTGCACGTAGTTAGAAGCGTTCTAAGGGCCTGGCGCTCAGGAAAACGACTTAATACATCGTAGTCCATTGAGACTGAAAGGACTAGACCGATGGCCACCTGTCTGGGCACGTGGAACCGCGTGATTTACGTGGCCTTTATTAGGCTGTAAAAGGCCATATTACAGGCTTAGAAGGCCTGTGCACGTAGTTAGAAGCGTTCTAAGGGCCTGGCGCTCAGGAAAACGACTTAATACATCGTAGTCCATTGAGACTGAAAGGACTAGACCGATGGCCACCTGTCTGGGCACGTGGAACCACGTGATTTACGTGTAGCTCTTTATTAGGCTGTAAAAGGCCATATTACAGGCTTAGAAGGCCTGTGCACGTAGTTAGAAGCGTTCTAAGGGCCTGGCGCTCAGGAAAACGACTTAATACATCGTAGTCCATTGAGACTGAAAGGACTAGACCGATGGCCACCTGTCTGGGCACGTGGAACCACGTGATTTGGTGTAGGCTCTTTATTAGGCTGTAAAAGGCCATATTACAGGCTTAGAAGGCCTGTGCACGTAGTTAGAAGCGTTCTAAGGGCCTGGCGCTCAGGAAAACGACTTAATACACTTATATCGTAGTCCATTGAGACTGAAAGGACTAGACCGATGGCCACCTGTCTGGGCACGTGGAACCACGTGATTTACGTGTAGGCTTTATTAGGCTGTAAAAGGCCATATTACAGGCTTAGAAGGCCTGTGCACGTAGTTAGAAGCGTTCTAAGGGCCTGGTGCTCAGGAAAACGACTTAATACATCGTAGTCCATTGAGACTGAAAGGACTAGACCGATGGCCACCTGTCTGGGCACGTGGAACCACGTGATTTACGTGTAGGCCCTTTATTAGGCTGTAAAAGGCCATATTACAGGCTTAGAAGGCCTGTGCACGTAGTTAGAAGCGTTCTAAGGGCCTGGTGCTCAGGAAAACGACTTAATACATCGTAGTCCATTGAGACTGAAAGGACTAGACCGATGGCCACCTGTCTGGGCACGTGGAACCACGTGATTTACGTGTAGGCTCTTTATTAGGCTGTAAAAGGCCATATTACAGGCTTAGAAGGCCTGTGCACGTAGTTAGAAGCGTTCTAAGGGCCTGGCGCTCAGGAAAACGACTTAATACATCGTAGTCCATTGAGACTGAAAGGACTAGACCGATGGCCACCTGTCTGGCACGTGGAACCACGTGATTTACGTGTAGGCTCTTTATTAGGCTGTAAAAGGCCATATTACAGGCTTAGAAGGCCTGTGCACGTAGTTAGAAGCGTTCTAAGGGCCTGGCGCTCAGGAAAACGACTTAATACATCGTAGTCCATTGAGACTGAAAGGACTAGACCGATGGCCACCTGTCTGGGCACGTGGAACCACGTGATTTACGTGTAGCTCTTTATTAGGCTGTAAAAGGCCATATTACAGGCTTAGAAGGCCTGTGCACGTAGTTAGAAGCGTTCTAAGGGCCTGGCTCAGGAAAACGACTTAATACATCGTAGTCCATTGAGACTGAAAGGACTAGACCGATGGCCACCTGTCTGGCACGTGGAACCACGTGATTTAGGTGTAGACTCTTATTAGGCTGTAAAAGGCCATATTACAGGCTTAGAAGGCCTGCACGTAGTTAGAAGCGTTCTAAGGGCCTGGTGCTCAGGAAAACGACTTAATACATCGTAGTCCATTGAGACTGAAAGGACTAGACCGATGGCCACCTGTCTGGGCACGTGGAACCGCGTGATTTACGTGTAGCTCTTATTAGGCTGTAAAAGGCCATATTACAGGCTTAGAAGCCTGCCTGCACGTAGTTAGAAGCGTTCTAAGGGCCTGGCGCTCAGGAAAACGACTTAATACATCGTAGTCCATTGAGACTGAAAGGACTAGACCGATGGCCACCTGTCTGGGCACGTGGAACCACGTGATTTACGTGTAGGCTCTTTATTAGGCTGTAAAAGGCCATATTACAGGCTTAGAAGGCCTGTGCACGTAGTTAGAAGCGTTCTAAGGGCCTGGCGCTCAGGAAAACGACTTAATACATCGTAGTCCATTGAGACTGAAAGGACTAGACCGATGGCCACCTGTCTGGGCACGTGGAACCACGTGATTTACGTGTAGCTCTTATTAGGCTGTAAAAGGCCATATTACAGGCTTAAGGCCTGTGCACGTAGTTAGAAGCGTTCTAAGGGCCTGGCGCTCAGGAAAACGACTTAATACATCGTAGTCCATTGAGACTGAAAGGACTAGACCGATGGCCACCTGTCTGGGCACGTGGAACCACGTGATTTACGTGTAGACTCTTTATTAGGCTGTAAAAGGCCATATTACAGGCTTAGAAGGCCTGTGCACGTAGTTAGAAGCGTTCTAAGGGCCTGGCGCTCAGGAAAACGACTTAATACATCGTAGTCCATTGAGACTGAAAGGACTAGACCGATGGCCACCTGTCTGGGCACGTGGAACCACGTGATTTAGGTGTAGCTCTTATTAGGCTGTAAAAGGCCATATTACAGGCTTAGAAGGCCTGTGCACGTAGTTAGAAGCGTTCTAAGGGCCTGGCGCTCAGGAAAACGACTTAATACATCGTAGTCCATTGAGACTGAAAGGACTAGACCGATGGCCACCTGTCTGGGCACGTGGAACCACGTGATTTACGTGTAGGCTCTTTATTAGGCTGTAAAAGGCCATATTACAGGCTTAGAAGGCCTGTGCACGTAGTTAGAAGCGTTCTAAGGGCCTGGCGCTCAGGAAAACGATTGAGACTTGTAGTTTTCAAAAATATTTTCATTTTTGATGAGACGCCGAATGAAAGCAGTTTAATCGGCAACCGAAAACCGCGATTTCCCGTAAATCCCGGCTCGGCCGTATAGTCGAATGTATACAAAGAAAGTAGCAGGGAGTAAACTCATTTCCCGAACGATTTTTAAAATTATTTTTTCACCACTAAAACCCATGAGACTTGTAGTTTTCAAAAATTCATTTTTGATGAGACGCCGAATGAAAGCAGTTTAATCGCCGGCAACCGAAAACCCGCGATTTCCCGTAAATCCCGGGCTCGGCCCGTATAGTCGAATGTATACAAAGAAAGTAGCAGGGAGTAAACTCATTTCCCGAACGATTTTTAAAATTATTTTTTCACCACTAAAACCATGAGACTTGTAGTTTTCAAAAATATTTTCATTTTTGATGAGACGCCGAATGAAAGCAGTTTAATCCGGCAACCGAAAACCCGCGATTTCCCGTAAATCCCGGGCTCGGCCCGTATAGTCGAATGTATACAAAGAAAGTAGCAGGGAGTAAACTCATTTCCCGAACGATTTTTAAAATTATTTTTTCACCACTAAAACCCATGAGACTTGTAGTTTTCAAAAATATTTTCATTTTTGATGAGACGCCGAATGAAAGCAGTTTAATCGCCGGCAACCGAAAACCCGCGATTTCCCGTAAATCCCGT
>JASGCC010004203.1:0-20766 GCA_030067915.1 Hydractinia echinata | reverse complement strand
CGAAAATTATTCAATACAGGGAAATATTTAATATATACAGCTGCAGCTTAATCATCAACTTTGCATTGCATTTATTGTATGATAACGCAAAGTTAGTTAAAAAGGATTTTATTTGTAAAGATGCCCAGCTTGATGTCAAAAACTTTGACGGGATAAAATAAAATTTGCAATGAATTTGCAAAAAGGAAAGATCCCCTAAATACGTTTTCTTGATCTGATTTTTTTCGCTTTAAAATGTAAGCAAATAAAATCAACAAACACGCTAAATTAGTAACTCCAATGCTGCCCTTAATAATTTTTTTTATTTAAATGCGGTGTTTACTGGAGGTTATCATTCATATAAAGTGGAAAAAATGGATTTAATATGATTTTTAATTTCTATCCTTTCTTGTATTGGATTTAAGAAGATACAATTGTTTTGCAAAATCTATCAATTTAATTTTTGTGACTAAAATAACGGTTTGTTTGTAACCAAAAAAAAAGAAAATTGCGTAAAAGAAGATGCATCATCCTTGCATGTATGTCAAAGTATTTCATGAATTTTTTTTACTGCAAACAGAAAATGCTCATGTACAAAGCTTTAAAATAGAGAATGAGGTACTCACTTCAACATCTGCTTAATTTCTTTATAACTGCATTCAACGAACGTTGGATTAGGTCCCTGCCATGAATTTACATCAACAAGCAACATATTTTCAGGATGATAATGTATGAAAATACTTCTCTTTTATCAGTTACCCAAATATATTTGTGGCTATGAAGATCAGCATTAGCCGCCATTGTTATAATATCTGTGTAACATTTTAAAGAACAGAGAAAGACAAATAATTTATATCCTTCCACCTTCCAGTATAAGACATCCCGAAACACAGTATTGTTTGTGTACTTGTACGAAAACAAAGTTATTTGACTATTTTTTTTCCCGCAAAAATTCATTAGCACGATCTTTTGTACTGCTATCTGTGATGATTAGAGTTGGAACATTGAAATATTCATAAAACTGGTTAAACAAAGGTACGTACTTCTTTGTGCGTAAGTTATCTAAAAGAGAGAATTTTTTTTTGACTAATTCACCACTGTTTTCGAGAATAAAATATCATTTGAAAAGATTTTTAACATCTTTTCCACAACCACAAGGGTTTTAAAGTATGCATTTTTATATCTTTAACCATTTTGCAAAAGAATGTTTTGCCATTTTGTGGAAACTTATCTAGTGAAAAAAGACAATATGAAATGCAAAAGGTTGATTTTCCTATAGTAGCAACATCCAACGTGTTACACTTGGGCTCCTAGCTATAACACTATTTCATCAACAACTTCAAATGTTCGCGAATAGCAGATGTACAAACGTTTTGTATTTTCTTATTAAAAGTTGACATAGACTAAAGTTAGTGCGCAAGCATAAAAGTCGCCAGTTAGGTTCTTCGTTTTAATTACAGGGCTAAGTGTTAAAAGAGTTTTCTTGTTCAATCTTAAATTCGACCAACATTTTTTTTATGCCTGAAAGTTTTGGTTCGATGATAAATTTAGTCTTAATGTTATTTATTTGATTCAAAAATAGTTAACATATAGATGGTTAGCACTAATCGTCCATGAACATTCGGGTTATAGAATAAACAAAAAAGACGTTTAAACAGTAAGACACGACATTTGCTTATTTATTTGAAAGATTTCTAGCATTTCAAAGATAATTCTCAAATAGTTACCTTACTTCCAACATCGAAATTGGACGACTTTAAGTAATATCTGATCATATTGCGAATAAGTCTTTCAGAATAATCCTTATTTATTCCGGTTATGTTGTGCAAGTATTTTAAACAATCTCTAACTTCATACAATGACTTGTTGTTCATATCACATGGTAGTATTGCTTCACCAATTGCAGCTTCTCCTGTGCAAATGTTTGATTGGTAAACGAAGAATCGATAAGTTTGCATGAATATAAACAACCAGTGACTTTGGTACATGATTTGTTGTGTATTAATAACTTTTTCAGAAAATCTACAACTAAAATAAAATTACTTTTAAATATGCACTTTCGACATTGACAGATACAGCAGTTGCTTATAGTTTTAGAAGCGCACATAAGCACTCAAATTTGACATTGCATGATCAAAAAGAGTACATAAATTATTGACCTCTATTCATTCTAATTCAAATTTATAAATATAAAGGCGCTTTCGATTGCGTAATCTTTTTATGGCGGAAGTTTGCAATTAGTAAATTGTTATTTATTAATTATTAATTTATAATACGGAAGGTGATATAATGGCGAATACAACTGCCAATTTTTTAGGTTCCTAATTCAATTTTGGGTCTTACTTCAATAATTCCTAATTCAATCCTAAGTCAATTTTAAATTTTCTTTTGGTAACAAAAATATACGTAACTTAAAAAATTCATCAATCATTTATAAAATTAATAAAAAACATGCGAAATTCATGATACTTTATCACATTGAAGGCTAAAAATGCAACAACATTTTAAAAGTCATTTTAAAATGACTCGGCGAAAGTGGGCGGAAGAAGCAGAAGAAGCCTTAAAAGATGACTGAAATACTCGTCGTGTTTACTCGTCATTTCAAGTGATACATCTAGTTTTACTTTGAAGTGTTTTTTTTTTTAAAAAAAAGAGAATTAACAAAAAAATCTCTCTCTGTATTTTTGAAAACAAAATGGCAAGGTTAATAACAATGTACTCAAATTGTTATTAACTTTGCCCGTATTAATTACATGTTATTCAGTGTAACATTCAAACAAATTTTTAAACGCTCATACAAAAGAAAGAAAAAACACAAACCAAATGTTATATATGTTCGGCTATTCTTAAGGAAAAAAGAACATATCAACTTTGTCTGTTACAGACACACACAGTTGGCGTACTAATATATAAGACGAGATATGTGACCTATGAACGAAGACGTATTGGGTAAAAAAAAATCTAAATAGGTAAAGTTCACACAAATGTACTTTAATCGATATCTTTAAGTTTAAGTTTTTCAACTTAAACTTAAAGTGCAATTACATAAACGAACAATGAACAATAAAAATCGACTCCCATGGTTTTTGTTCAACGAAACGATGAAAATTAACTTCGTGGTTTTTGCACAAAATTTGTATTTTAGACTTCTTGAGGTTTTTGAAAAGGCAAAGGTAGGGTATTTTCCTATAAGACTAGTTGCATGTCCCGTTAAAAATTCCACGAATATGCACTAACCTATAATAAACCCAATGTTTGAACAATAAAGAAACTAATAAAGTAGTTTAAAATTTCGAAAACACGAAAATATATTTCTTCTAAAAAGCGAACGAGACAACTATAAAACAAATTCACTATCCGTGACTATGTAATAATAGATAACACTACTTGCTGGTCAATTTGCTTATGCATTGAGGGGACAATAAAAAAAATTATTAATCGATAGTAACAGGCACTCCGAACTTGTCAATGTTCAACAACGTTCGGTGACAGATGATCTAGGCTGACCCAATAGACCGCTCAGTCATCCATTTTCCTAATTTTGCAATAAATTTGAAGCCCTTAAGCATTACTGACGATATGGCCTTAATTCTTGGTTGACTAATTCACTGGATAGAAAAAAAATTCATTGCATATAAAAAAATGAATTTTAATGACATCATTAGGATAAAAGTCTCTATCATCATCCCATTAAATATGTATATGTCATTTATAGATGTTCCAGGTAATGAAAACAACATAACGACGTCATTGGCTTTAAAAAAGAACGGCATTTCGCTGGTTCGATATTTCCTTCAAATCTGGTCTGTAATTTAGGACTCATATATCTCCGTAGGAGAACAAACATACATGTAATAAATAATATTATAATTATTACTACATCACACAATACTCATACACGCATGTCTGCACTTTTTAAAATTTACAAAAAATTACCCCCGTCTAAAAAAATATTTTTATTCATCACAAGCGTCTGAGAAAGTAAGAAACTATCAGCACTCAATTACATGAGGAACAAAAGTAATGCCTAGTCACTTTACTTTCTCCAATGCTAATAGAGTTAAATCGTCATTCTTAAACTATTGTACTGGAATTAACCGAAATAATATCGATAAAATGAAAAACAAAACAAGTAGTAATGACTGCCGATAATAATTGTTTTTTTATTCTGCGAGATCTTAGCAAATTTATTTTATAAAAAATTGCATGAAGATAGAGAAATATCTTCATCCACTTAAACTTACCGTTCTATACTTGAATCTTCATCCACTTAAACTTACCGTTCTATACTTGAATCTCGGGTCAACAAGTTGTAGAAAAATGGATACTTGATATTACACCATGTGGTGATCGCTTTAGGCAGATGATAAAGCTACAGAATAAAGAAATTTATCGGTAAGAGCTTTAAAATTTACAATACACATTTTCTTTAAAGTAGTAAAATAATTCTTTAAAGAATATGAACGTGAGCATTACGTTTCCCATTGACATTGTTTTTAGAAATTAGGATGTCTTAGAAGTAGTTTCCAACAAATCTTTTATACTTAGCAAGCATAGTATTGATTTAAAACGTAAATTACGCAGTTACATTTACATTTTTTTTCTTTCAATAACAGCGCTTAAATGATAATTTTATTCCAAGGGAAGGAATGGTGATAATAGTCATAAATATTTTAAGCCCTGAAGTAATAGAAGTTAGCCGGCTTTCGTTACAATGTTCTATTAAGAAGTTTGAGAAACACAGTTTGCCAGCTTATACAGCATAGAATTTTCTCAGGGGCATTGCAATGAAACTAGTCAGTAGCCAAATCAAAGGGAATTATTGGACATATATTGCACAGCCAAAAATCGCATCCTAAACGCAAAATAGGCGTGTATGACTGACAGAACACAGTTTTTTTTTATATAGAGCAGCCGTTTACCCGTGTAAAATCCACAGGAATTGGTCCGTCGCAGCAAAGTCGATAAAACTATACGCCTTTGTTATTTGTAGCATAAATATTTTGTGTATACTTTAGAATGACCCGGTTTTGACCGACAGATAGACAACGGTTATAATAACCGTTGTCTATCTGTCGGTCAAAACCGTTGGTGTTATTTTCAAAGGCACGCTAACGAAATTCTAAGTTTGCATGTTGTGCTCTTACATGAATGAAAGCAGTATAGTGCTTGCAAAAACTATAACGTTATATCAACCAATTTATGCGTAACAGAATAAATGGTTTGAACGCTGAAGTTTAAATCATGTTAACTAACATTCCTGTTATTGTATACAAAATTCCCTGCGCTTTTTTTATCTTGTAAAACCTAGCAAAGAAAACAGGCAACGGATAAATAACGAAACACTTACCTACAAATAGTCACCGCTGTCATTCTTTTCATTCTTTTTTTCTGCTTATTTTTGTGCTCTTTTACATGTCGCTAAAGAATGGTTTGACCTTTAGAGGTCTTTAAAATTTTAAAAAGGTATTCCAGCTAGCTTTATGTTTTTAATTTTTTTTAGTTGCAAAAACGCGACGAGGAATGGCCACGCCTAGTTTTAAACCCAAAAGGCCAGTGGCATTATTTTCTAATTCAATGCATCCAATCGAGAATAACTTGATTTAACCCTTTATAACCATTGTATATGCGATACAAGTGAGGTAATCAAACTACGTAGTATATCAGACTAAGTAGTTATGTAAGTAAGTAAGTAACGGGAAGTTTTAACGTCCTTGGGGATTCCATCCTAACGGTTGGCTCTTCCTCCCCTCCGACTGTAACTATGTTACATAACTATGTTACATGTGCAGTCGGAATATAAATTTTACAAAAGAATTACAAAAAATATATAACTATTTTACTCGAAAAATCTCACACTAAGGGTGAGTGGATGGGTCCGCAAAACGAACTAACGATGTGTGATATTTTCCCGCTTCTTCCGCCCTCTTATTTCCTTGGTCACGTGACAAAACAAAGTGTACATTGACTGTATCTTAACATACCCGGTTATAAGCCTTTAATAAATTCATTTATTGACAAGTGACAAATTTTCTTAGGCATGTAATTAAGCGCTAAAATTTTGTAATTATTTCTAACTTTCATTTGGGCTTGTAATTAAATTTTTAAGAAAAGTTTGTACTTTGCGAGGAGTATTATATTTATCATCATATTGGGGTAACTTTTATCAAAATTTAAAAACTATTGATATGCATGTATGAGTGTTTGAAGATTGTGTATTGGTTATATAATAATTTATTGAAGGTGTTGGTTACTAGGTGGTTCCTAAGGTGTCGCTAAGACGATATGTAGTTCCTAGGAATAAAATACAGACCAGATTTAAACGAAATATCAATCCGGCAAAATGCTATAAGTTATTACCCCAATGACGTAATTATGTTGTTTTCCTTACTGTGACATCTTTAAATGCAATATTCTAAGTACATACTAAGTTAAGTGAAACTTTCGTACAAATATGACATCATTTTAGATCCCAATGACGCCATCAAAATTAATTTTTTAGATATGGAATCATTTTTTTGCTATTCAGTCAATAAGTATACCAGGAAGCAAGGATGTATCATAAGTTATGCTGAGAAAGAATACGACCTAATGCTTGGGCGAATGCTTAAGAAAATAAAACATGGCAACAGGAAACATACTTTTATACACCCAATAGGGTCCTTTAGATGATCGTTTGTAACCCCGACGTTAATCTAGTTCTTGTGTCTTTTACAACCACATGGGTCGTACAGATGAACGGTTACAATACCTTAAATCTTAAAATTTTGTAGCTCTATACAACCAAAAGAATCCTAGAATTGTTAGATCAGTTTTCAGACATCTCTAAAAAGAATTAATAAAGATAGTCTAGACATCAACCTAGCAAAACATACTTTAAAATTTCCTATCTCGAAAAACATTCAGACCATCGTAGTAGTTTAAACTCTCCAGTATTGCATAGGACCATCAATTAACTTTAGATTGTTACAGCAAATAGTATCTATATACAAATTCAATTTCACGTGAATTTTAATAATATAAAGAAGCTCCTAGCTATAGAAATTTACAATTATTCGATACATTTTTTTTAACATTGGTTAGCGAGAGAATTTTTCTATGTAAAGTATTATTTAATAATGTATTAATATTCATCTGTTTCCAACACACAGTACAGCGGGTTACGATGTTCGTTCCGTTCTGCATTTTACATCGATATAATTGCGGAAGGAGAAATTTTCGAACCTAAAAGCAAACTGAACACTATAAAATACAAAACTATTTTCAGAAGAAATTTTTAAAAGGTTGAGCAATTAAATTGACAAGTGATATCAACGAAATTTTGTCAGCTAAACTATTAGAAAAAACGCAAGAACTTAAGTAACTCTTCTACGATATTTTAAAACTGTGGAGTTTAACTACATTAAGTATTTTTATAGTTAACAAGCCCATATAAAAACCTAGTAAAAAGCTGTACTTTTTTCGTTGAGTTATAGGTAGCATCTAGCTAGCAGAGCATTGCTTCCTTCAATAGTTGCATCAGTTGATTAGTGCAACCGAGCTAACATTTCAATACACAGTGGAATCTCTCTAAAGCGAATGTCGGCTTTATAGAGATTTTTTAAGAAATATAGTTTCGGGAAGAATTTTGACAGAAAAAGGTTTCTTAAGTTTTAATTCAAGAGGATTGTAAATGACTGTGCATTTGGACAAAAAGCATTAACAAGAAACAGACTATAAAAGATTTACAAAGTATTTTTTGACTTCTGTTTTTGATTCTTCAGTTGAAGATTTTCATTTTTTTTTAGATTTTTAACTGGATTTTTTCGATGAGGACATGCTCTGCGCGAAAAAAAGACCGAAGTTAAAAAAAAAGATGAGATGGCCCAGAGAAATATTTCTTCAGGGAGTATCAAAGAGTGCGTACAACATTTTGCTAAAGGAAATTAGACTTCTTCAGAAATGCTTTTGTCTTCTAGAATTGTTGTTATTGCCTTGACCATTTTTCTTTTTTTTTTCTTTATGCTTCGTTTTATTCAATAGAGATAATCATAAGAATTTTTTTTTCATTAAAACTTTGTAAAACAAAACATTTGGGTAATAAATCAAGAAAGATCAAGCGGTGTTGCCGTGATCTTCACAATTCGCATGTTATTGGCATAAAAAAATTTTTCAAAAGATTTTGATATTATTTCGCACGCTAATTCTTACGTAACTCGTAAAAATAACATGCGATCAACATAACATGCGAATAAGGGAACTGTTCACACCAAGTAATATAATTCTTATTGCATGCGAATAACATGCGAATTACCATAGGAATTACGTTATTGGCATTGGTGTGAACCTGGCTTTAGTATATTCTTGTTTTTGAGCGTAAGAAGCTGCGAACTCTTCATACAATGATAGCGAGACTTCATTCACCATTTTACGCCGTGTGACGTCACAAGTCTACAAAAATATGTGCGAACCAGGTTGGCTTTTGTTCGATAATGGCGGCGACCGTTGACGTAATTATTACTGTTTTGAACAAAAATTTGGACCAGAAAAAAAATAAAAAAATAAAAAAACTTAAGCCATATTGTTTGTATAATATTAAAGTATGTTCTTATTACGTTAAAACATATACTTGTTTTTTTCGTTAGTTCTCCTTTAAAAAACGACTTAAGCCGTTCAAAAATTATCAACTATACTTTTTTCGAATACGTCAAGGGATATTTAAAACTGAAAAAACCCCACAGTATAAGTAGGGTTAAACAGCCACGTATTCATGTCACTGCTCTTGCTGCGTCTCTATAATGATATCATCAATCTGTCCTTCATATGGATCGATTTCGAATGCACAAAATATTTTTGACCGAAATAGCAAATGCGATACATTAATAACGACCTCTTTGCATTTCACATGGCCTAAAGACCAGTCTTACCTTGAGGAAAGAAAGTTTTAGAGGAAGAAACATGCATTTGCAATTGCAAAAATGAGTTCTCAAATCTAGGTAAAATTGATCAATCGGAGAATAAATTTCGCCTTTCTTAAAAATATTGAACCGATAATGGTTAAAAATCTACTTGATATTTCAAGAATAAGTTTTAATCACAAAAATTCGTTCTGCTAAAATTTCTCTTCATGTCTCTCATTTGCATAAGTGAATTCCGCAAGAAAGTCTTCTTGCAAAAATTCTCCTCTAAAGTTTTTAATTATTAAATGTTGTTTGTTTTCATAATCAGTAAAACTCTTACCTGTCATTAAATATTGATATGTATTTTTGCAGGATTTAAAAAATTGTGAATCAATTGAATGTCGTTTTCTCCTTTCGAATTGTTTTCGTTTGCGTCTAAGGTGACAACCCATACACACCTAATGTAATAATATATTATAGATAGAAGTTATATTGACACAGAATACTGACTGAGAAAGTTTACGAAGATGGTTTAAAGTTTGTTTTAGTAAATAGTTTTAAACACTTAGAATGATATTTCAATTAACATTAGTTATTTTATCAATTCTTGCAAGATATCAATTTTTGGTATTGTCATTGAATCAGTGTCAAATTAGCAATAACTCGTTGCATGAGGTTATACAACTTTTCCAAGAAGTCCAAATTTCTAGTGGTTCATCTTCACTGACGTTAAAAAAGTCTAGTGATCACGAATCAAAGATATTGGATGTGTATGCAAATTACATTGGTGAGAAGTTGGTAAGTAGGGAGCACTTAATTCTTTTGGTTGTCGATTCTAACCATATATTTAGGTTGGGGAATGGGGGTGGGGAATGAGGGGATGTCTTACTTTTGGCTTTGACTGTTACTTCTGATCGCCTCACAGTAAATAAAAAAGAATTTAGTACAACTGCTTTTTTGACAACTTGATATTTCGCAATTCTCTAATTTTTGCAGATGTCAGCAATTAATCGCAAATAAACATGAAAACAAGGCTGTCATCTTTGTGTAGTTCAAAAGTTACATATTGAGGGAATCATTGTCCTTTCTTTTCTGGCTGGGTTACTCAGACTTTAACATAAATAATATGGGCAAAAATTATTGCATGGGAAACCTTCGCTTTCCTGTAATTTATTCAATGAAAAATAAGTATTCAGAGGTGCAATTAGATATTAGATCTGATTGCACCTCATAGATAATGACAAATTTTTTTCTTTATTTAGTTCAACACCACCACAAATTTCCAAAATAATTTTTGCATCCTTCCGATTTTGGAGGCATATTATAACTTTAAAACTCTCCTTATACTGGATCAGGGAAGAAATCAACATATTCAAGAATATTTTCAATACGAAACTTTTCTCTACAGCAATGGTATTAATAGGAAGAGACTTGCTAAAGACGTTTCCACTTGGAAGGCTCACGGGTTCAAGATGTTTGTCCTTTTATGCTCGCTGCAGTGCAACTTGGACATCATGAGAATGGCATTGGCCATAGAAATCATGGATGAAGGTTTTGTATGGTTAACAAATCAGAAAGAGTTGGGATTCTTCGAAGAAGATCACACGGCGCACATCTTTTATGTTGATTTAAAGCTAAATAACAGCTCCTTAGCGCTTGACTGTGCTTTTGTTTCTGATATCAATAAACTCAGGTAAATGGTCGTTCCGAAATATTTTAAATTAGTAGTCCATTCGACAGTAATACTCTGTCAAAAAGATAATATGCAAATCCGAAACTATATAATGTTACGTATGATATATTTCTGCAAAGATTTAACCATTGTTCTAGCTTTTACTTTCTGATTGATCTTCATTTCCTTTGCTTTAGAATTAAGGGAGACAAAATAATGTTATATCATGCAGAAAAGTTGAGACAACTACCGGAATTGTTTGTACTAAATCAGATGCTATGGTCACCCTTAATTCGCGAAGAAAAACTATCAACAACAATAGATCTGACAATAGCCAACACGCAAAGCAAAGGGATAAAAATGATAAGAACTGTCACAATTATAGAGCCTCCTTTTATTATGTTTGCACGTCATCCTCCTAGCAAGTACACCAATAAGTGTGAATTGGGAAGAATCTGCTGGGAAAGTCAATACCAAAATGAATCTAGAATGCTCGTACCACGCTGTTGCATTGGTTTGTGTATAGACTTGCTTGATTTGATGGAATCAGAACTTGAAATATCAACACACTTATATATTGTTGAAGATGGTGCCTACGGAACAGAAGTTAACGGAACATATAACGGACTGGTTGGCGATCTTATAACAGGGAAAGCAGAATTAATACTGGCACCAATTACGATGTATGCGACGCGAGCTAAACGAATAGTGTTTTCAGAACCATTTAGATCAAATGGTGTAGCAATTGCAACTATGGCACAAAAAATTAAATATTCTTTTTTCAGTTTGGAAGTTTTTTCGCCGCTTACAATTCAATTGTGGACAGCTACATTCCTTGTGGCTTTTCTTGCTAGTATAATTTTACCTTGTATGGAGTATTGTATTCATCAAAAGGAGCAATCATTTTATCCGTGGTCAGAAAGTATATTATACCACATAGGACTTGTGTTTCAGCGCGATATGGGTGCACAAAACCCAACACACATCAGTACAAGAGTTATTGCAATTTCTGTTGCTATATTTATGATGATACTGATGTCTTCATACACGGCAATATTAACAGCAAACAAAGTAATAAATCCCCATTTTTTTCCCTATCAAAGGTCTGAAAGATGAAAAGGTGAGATACGCACCATTTAAAACATTGTTAAACCTAGGAAAAGCAGTTTGTGCAAGTTCTTCGGCCAATCTACCGTTACGATTTCTGAGTTTAACAACTTTATTAATCCTTTAGATCACCAATCCTACGCTTGACTTTAAATTTGGGACTCTGGACAACTCTGGCATAACACAGATGTTTCGTGATAGCGATAAGAAAGAATGGAAGGCAATGTACGATTATATGAAAGAGTTCAATTTTATTGCTACTGACCAAGCAATGAATGATCTGAGATCAGGGTAGGTGGCTTATGAAAACAATAGTTTCTGTTCTAAAGATAAAATAAACCGCATATTAAACAGCAAAAATTAATTACCTTGGGCGTCAAAAGGGAAATAAGTTCTAGGCTAGGCAATTCTTAACTGATATTAAAAATTATTAAACTCTCAAATACCTGCATGAATTTAAGGTCATTGAAGGTATAGTAATTTTTAAGTGTCATGATGTAATGAAAAATGCAATCCAAGCAAATGTAAAATATGTCAATAAAGCAGCAATAATAGTTGGTTCTTCTAAGACAAACTTTTTTTTTTAATACTTAAGCAAAAAAAATAAAAAATCATGCCGCAATCAATTATCAATTCATGCGAAGAATAAAAAACATGTGCGGAACTAAAAACTCTTTTCTGGTTTTATTTGTTTCTGTGAAACATATATATTTTCCATTTAGAAAGTTAGATGCCATAATCCACGATGTTACTATATTGAAATATTATGGCAGTAAAGATGTAGAATGTAATATTCATTTGGTGGGAGAAATTATACCAGATGGCGGTTATGCATTTGCTGCAGCCAAAGAATCAAAACTTCTAAATGGCATAACAAAAAGTATTCGGAAATATAAATCAAGTGGAGAACTAGAGAATTTAGATAAACGCTGGTTTCGTAATAACTGTGAAATCGGCAAAAATAATGATCACATTGAACAAGCTGATATGTATTCATTTGGTGGATTATTTGTTGTGATGGTTGCAGGAATTGTGTTTTCCTTTGCTTTGTTTTTGATGGAACACATGTGGGTAAAAGCTAGGAAAGCTAGCTACAAACTACAGTCTTTTAAAAACTGGTAAAAATACTTTAAGTGGAACTAACAGAACACGAGAAAGGCAACAGTCAGAATTGCAAATGTTAATTCATTTCTAGTTGAGATTTATATTGTTTTCTATATATACTATCTAAATTTACTTTTGCATTTTCAGTGTCGCTTACCAAAACTTTAGGTTGCAGTTAAGTGATGGCCCTGATAAGCAATATTATTGTGTTATGAAATGTGTGTGAATTTCCTTGAGGGACTAATAAAAGCGGATGAAAACGTTGCTATTTTTTGGAATTTTACTTCCGGTATCAGGTTTTCAAAGTTACCGAGTAAAAAAACAAACAAAGAACGTAAAAACTAATACAATCTTAGCGTACTCACATGGTTGGATGTGACATAAATGTAAAAGAATGCGCGAATCTACACGCATGTTGTTAAAGTTCTATATAAAAGCATAAATTTCCGCGCCCACTTTAAAAATCCTTGCAATTATACATCTGTCGTATTACTTGGTTTATTGTTTTGCTTTTTTATATTATTGGTAATCATTTTCTGTATAGATTTTTACAAAAAAAATCCAAAGGTTAAAAAGTTTTCTTTAACATTTCCTTTACATTGATTTTGGCTTTTTATTAGTTTAATTTAATGAAAGCAAAAATAAAGACAAAAGCATTATCATTGATGTGTTCACACCTGTAAGCATCTCTGTTCTCTATTCGCTATAGCAAACGTCTATTTATTCAAATCATTTTAGAAAAAACTTATACAACTGCTTGTACAAGCCTACATGCAATGTTACACGTAATATTGCATAGTACACGCACTTGCACACGTACATTTATGTTGTTGGCCACTGGAGATTTTGCTATTGTATTTATATTGCAAAATATTGCAAATGTGAGAAGCATAAAGCATATTGTTATCGGCATGCTTAGTCTTGGATAGTACATGTTTCGGTTACCCCTTGAAGTTTTGAATGATGAATCCCCAGGATACGTATTTTAGCAATCCTAAGCTTTAAAGGATCCTGTTGGCTATAATTTTTTTTATATACTTGGTTGGCTTGACTTTCACAAAGTTTGTAGTCTTGTATCTCTTTATTTCACACGAAACTGTCGATTGTTTTGCTATTCTTATCGGAAATTCCGATAATATTCTTATTTATTTTTATTTATATAACATTACCGTAAAGACTCGACTTAAATAATTTTGCAGTTGCGAAAGTTTAATCGGAAAATTTCCAACTAGAAGATCTGATGAGAAAGATACAACACTGGTCCGTCCAGAAGATTTGTAGCAGATGAAGATTCTGAGAGAGAGAAAGAATAAGATAATAGATTCTTCTATAAGATATACACCCCCTACTCGGAATCACGAAAAAAATTTTGTAAGCGTTTTCCTCGAATTAGCGCTCCCTGACTCCAGAAAAATTAAATAAGTGCCCGGGCAATTCATCGAGTCTTTACAGTATTGTTAATTCTGAGAATACTTATAAATAAGTTATAGGGAGTTTTTTTTTTTTGCAAAAACGTTATCTGTGGTATGTATATAACTTGTGGTAATTGTGATCTTGGAGTATAGGGAGGGAAATACAAGTCATTTTAAAGCGTGTAAATTTATTAATTTGTGTTTTACTGATAAATCCCTTTTACTGATAAATCCCTTGCTATTCTTAGTACATAGCGGTGCAGAACACGTGTTTTGGATCTCCTAAACGTGCAGAATAAGTTAAAAAATCACTACGACTAGTCTAGTATTGTCTGTTGATAGATTGGTACATGTATCAGCAGCCCTCACAACTCCCATCTCCATTATTCAGTTTCATTGTTATATGTGTTTTGTGTTAAAATTTTCAGTTGTGTGCTATGCTTCGAGTTGCATTGATCGTTTCAATGACAATTTTTTTTCTAATTTTGGAGAACTCAAGCTGCATATCCAGCTGGCTTTTTTTAAATATTTTTTAATAAATTTTACTGATTCTAGATTGTATATTGTTATTTTTATGGTGTTATTCTAAATTTGGTGAAAAAAATGTATAATGCACAGAGAAAACTGTTCTTAATAAAACTGTATAATGATCAGGTAATGATCATTGAATGGAGTTGCGGTTGAGATACGCCGTAACGTTATCATTACAATGTATTTCCTGCCTTCAGAAGCTTTACTGACATTGATGTAGCTCAATTTTTGCGCTAAATCCCCAAAGTTTTAAACATTTAACAAGAAAAAACAAACAAAAAAATTTTTTTTTTGTTATTCAGTCTCTCACTTCACCCTCCTTATTGTGACGCTTTTCAGGAATAAAATATTAAATGTACGTAATTAATTTTTTTTCGACTATTGTTTCTCTTGTTACACACTTTAGTGTAAAAAATGTTTAGAAAGAAGTGTTTGCAGCTATAAACAATTTTGAGAAATGTTTACCCTTATTGAATGGAAAAGAATTTGTTTACAAGTTGATATTTAATTTTTTCTATTCAGTAGAAGTAAACAAAGCATCAAGATGAAGTGAATATCAAGTCTCTTATTTTAAACCAGTTCAATATACAGAAATTTATTTTAGCAGTTATTCACTGAAGAATCTTCACAAGAAACGATCGTGTGTTTTTTTTAGTACAGAGCTTCAAAGAAAACAGAACGACGTAAAACAAATGTTCAATTATCAACGTCATAGAAAACAATGTGATTCCCTATACTGTGTGTGTGTTGCAACATTTCCAATATCACGGAAGAAGTGGAACAATATATCTAATATCAAATATTCTCTGGTACTAACAATAAAATAATGACTTATTGTAATATACTATGTGCGTTATTACAAATATACTTGTTGGCTGTTTTTCAATTCCATATTGCGTTGGGAAGCAATTTCAAATCTGATATAAAAACAAATGGCGAGACAAAAGACCAATCTTTGTACGAAGCTCTGCGGTATTTAAGCAAAATAGATCTCTTTAATGTGACGAATATATCTCTGTTGGCAAACAGACACATTGAAAAGACCTTTGCGGCCATGCTCAGATACTACACAAACTTTGAAGACGATCCAAAGGTAAACTTCTGCATTTACATTTTAAATACACGATAAATAATATTATTGGATATGTATTTTATGACGAGAAAAAGTGAATGACTTCAATTTTTTATTGTATATTTATTGCTGATGCGAGGAGAGTGCCCTAGGCATTCGAGTTTTAGATTTGTTGAAAAAGGAAACGCTATGTATTATGTTAGTCAGAATAGAAAGAAATATAATAATTAACTTTTAATAAGAAAACTTGATGAAACAATCAGATACATTTATTTTTGTAGACACATTCATCGAGTCATGTGATACTAACAGTGCATATTTGCTTTTCAAAATGATGTACGTAAAAGTCTCACTGTGTCTATAGTAACAAAAAGATTTTCTTTTTAATCATTTTGAACATGGGTGTGTTCTATCATCTTTGCCTTGCCTGCTTTGGTATATTATACGGTATACGATCAATGGTATAAAAGCTATCAGGACGTCATACCAACGTTGTGTTGGCGTCATAGCTACGTCAGCTTAAACGTTGGTACGACATTGGTGTCACGCTAGAATGGAAAGATGCTATGACAATTCTACGTTGTCGTTCAGTATTTTTAATGCATGCAGGTTATCCTTAGTGCAACACCAATATCCACATTTTTTAAATTACAATAGTACTATAAATTACTAACGTTTTAGAAAATAAACGACAAATTTATCGTTTATTTTCGCAGGGATAAGTGAGTGAATCAAACATTTTTTATTTAGACAACTCATGCAAGAAGAAGTGCATACCTTTGTTTGATCAGTTGGTTTTATGAATATTTTAACGTTCCAGTTTTAATCATCACAGATAGCAGTACAGAAGACCATGTCAATGAATTCATTCAAAAACAAAGCAGTCAAATAACTTTGTTTTCATATCAGTACACAGACAATACTGTGTTTCGAGATGTCTTATACTGAAAGGTGAAAGGATATAAATTATTTGTCTTTCTCTGTTCTTTAAAATGTTACGCAGATATTATAACAATGGCGGCTAATGCTGATCTTCATGACAACAAATATATTTAGGTAACTGATAAAAGTGAATATTTTCATACATTGATCCTCCTGAAAATATGTTGTTGATGTAAATTCATGGCAAGGACCTAGTTCAACGTTGGTTAAATGCAGTTATCGTGAAATGAAGGACATGTTAAGGTAAAATTGGTTAAATAAGATTGTTGACATACGTTATTTCTTTCGTGTATTAAAAGGTGAACTTTGTACATCTCTGAGAATTGCCAAATTAAGTACAGTAGATGGAGAAACTGAAAATAGAGCAACAAACCATATAAACGTTTCAGCCGCCACATGTGCCACTTTGATTAAACCTGGCGAAAGTGGTTTGTCTTTCATGTTTTTTTGCTTTTGTTCAATTTTATTTTGATTCCAAAGCTCTGTTTAGCTATATTTTAGTTCGTTTTAGACAAAATTTTACTACGTGATTACCCAAAATACCGAAAATATAAAAAAGCACCTAAAACATGGAGAATGCCACACATTCGAAGAGAAGATTTATAAAACAAGCTATGCTACCCCTTCACACTCCTAAAAATAATTAATCAGTTTCTTTTTAAATAAAACGAAATGGTGTTGGTTATTAGATAATTATTAGGTAAGATATCCATCGAAAAAAACTTTTTTACAATACGACAGGCTAAAATAGTTCTTTGAGAAAAAGGTCCACTTAAATAGACCCTCCGTTTGAATAAGCGGTCAGGTATAACTTTGGACGTTATAACAAACAATATGCCTTAAAGTTAGCCTTAACTGTAGGTATGTTTAATGCTTTTTTGACATGCATGGATAGGACATTATCTTACTTGCCAACCACATGAATATAAAAAACCTGTCTGTTGTAGGTAAAATTACTTTAAAATGCAGCTACTTAACCCTATGTGGTACGGGGAGAGAGGGGCATGTAATGCAGAATGATGCATTGCACGCGCATGTTAAAATTGACACATAGGAAAAGTCCCTGGGGACAAAATAAATTGTTGGTGCAACACGGGCAACAAAATAGATTCATTCTATTTAGTTGCAGGGACAATTGTTGTTACAGAGACATTTTTCCGCTAGGAGCCTTCTATCACGTTTCCAGATTCATCTTTTCGGTCGACAAAGCCGTTAGGTGATTCTATTTTTCCTCGTTTTGTTTGTAAAAATTTTTGTCGATTTTTGTGGTGGCTACACGCGCAACGTTTTCAGGCGCATGGAATGAAACAAGTTTCGTTGCGTGCGCATAGAAAATATCCCTCATGTCGCCCTAGCCTTAGGTATTGGCCATAACTCATAACTGCCCCTCAAATTTCTATGAAATCCTTTTTTATATTTCTAAAAATATAATAACTTTCGTTAGCATTATACTTGAACTTTATGTTCACAACACAACTTGATTTTATCAAGGATAATAATTCTGTGAAGTTCAGACACATGATTAATCCGATTTCCCGATTTCCCGACATAAGCAAATTTTATGTTGTTATTTTGTTGCCTTAAAGCTCTACTATAGGCGTGCCAAATTTGATTCAATTTAGACAAGTCTATCAAACGTTATGGAAGGTCATAATATGTTCGAAAAACCCGACCCAAATAACGAAAGTTATACTGAATTAATTTAACTTTAGTGTGGAATTGTATAGAATGACAGTACACAAATCAAGCCACTTGCAAGATATCTTAAATGTCTATTATCTAGACCATAAAATGAGTTGGTTATCCCTTTCCAGTGAGGGTTACCACGCAACATCAATATATCTCGGTGAAATAAACTTTCCTCATCGAAAGAAAAAAACCGTCGTTAACATTGTGACAATAATTGAACCACCATTCACAACATTACTCAGGATGAAACCAGATTCATCTGGAAATGCATGCCGAATAGGTAAGTTATGTTGGGTATATGAAATGTTAAATGATACATTAAAGGTTAGAGTACTGTTGTATTGGATTTTGTATGGATTTATTGAATGAACTTGAAAAAGATTTGAATATAGAATCTAATGTGTATTTGGTGGAAGATTCTGTTTATGGAGTGGAAATAAACGGAACTTACAATGGGTTAATAGGAGACGTGATTTACGGAAAAGCAGATGCCATTTTAGCACCTATTACTATCTATAAATGGCGTTCCAAAATCGTCGATTTCTCCGAGCCTTTTTTGACCAGTGGAATCAGTATTGGTACTGTTATACGACACACAGAAAAGACAATTTTTAACTTCGATTTTTTTTTCTCCAATCTCTTCAAATTTATGGATAAGCACATTTGCAATCGCTATGATGATGAGCATACTCTTGTGGCATATGGAACATTTTTTAACGAAAGAGAATATTTATCCATGGAAAGAGAGTATATCAAATTGGATTGGTATTTCAGCGCGATATGGGAGGACAAAATCCAATAATAATCAGCACGAGAATAATCGCATTATGTGTGGCAATATTTATGATGATTTTGATGTCATCTTACACAACAATGTTGACTGCCAAAAAGGTGACATATTCTGACAATTTACCGATTTAAGGACAACAAGGTTATATATATTCTCATATTTTATATAAACCATTGAACGCAATTGACAAATTTAGTTACATCCTTCTGTTAAAATATTATTGAATTTTTTAGTAGAATGCTAATTTTTCCAGAGATTCTCTCATTTGTGTAAAAGACTACCCGTGGAAGTATCCACTTAAATTTTTTTCATTAAAAAATAGCAAATAAAAAGGTTAAGACGAAATCGGCACAACAATAATTGCCCGTGACATTACCCGTGAATTAATTTAAAATAAAACAATTACATTTCCTGTGGTTTTAAAAACCCGTCATGGTTAATTTAAATTAGAATACAACAGCTAAAGTTCATGGCTAATCAAATCGTTGTAATTTATCACGTAATTTCTTCTAACCAATTAAATATGTAAACATTTTTATAAAACACAGAATGTTTGTAGGCGCTTTTTAAGAAAAATTGTAAAAAAAATGTAATCAATTTTAGCTGTTACTGACAGACACAGTTTTCGTATTATTATAAAAGACTAGTTATTAAAACCCGTGGAACTATCCACTTAAAACACCTTTTTTTAAATTTATGGTGCTTATCACAAGATGGTTTGTCGCTAATTTAAAATACTGCAAATAAAACGTTTTAAGGGGCTACGAAACAATTTAATAAGTCCCGCACAAGAATGGCGTGTAATAAACAGACCACTAAAAAGGTCGCAATAAATTGTACACACTTTAGAACCACATAGACGTCTAGACAACTAGTTTATGAATAATTAATTTTTATGATGAATTATTTTTATATTTTATTTTATGAAAAAAGAAAAATTATCCTTCAGTATTCCTTTTGGCGTTAAATCAGCTAATGTCTGTAAAATGTATTAAATATCAGTAAATCGGAAGATTGTTTTTGACAAGAGGGAACAAAGACAACACGAGGAGCTGTATTTGTTAAAAAATGCTATGTTAATTGCTTTAAGAAGGTAATTAATACCTCTAAAAATATTTCAAAATCATTGTTGTTGCTTCGACTGGCTTTATGAGCAATAAACGTATGTTTCTATGCAAAATTTCGAAGGATATAGCTGGCTAGCTAGTTTAAAAAGTTTGACGTTTATTTTATTAAAAAATCTCAGTTAAAAGTAAGGTAAGTGCTTTTGTCAAATAAATCATGGATATTCAATATATGTAGTGAACTTTTATGTCATTTTCAGTTATAATTAGATACCCAATATTATGTTTAAGATGATTTAAGATGTTGTTTTTGTCCTCAGTGATCATAAACGTTTACACTGCCATTAGCTGAATTTTCGTGTAAGTCACTAAAGTTGAAAACCAACAGCCGTTTCGTAGCCCCTGTAAACGAAATAGACAACAAAAATAATTTAGTTAATTTTAGTTCAGTTAATAATAGTTTAATTACCGTGACATTGCCGGATATCAATTTATAACAAAGGTTGTAAAACTCGTTATAGTATA
>JASGCC010004202.1:0-20766 GCA_030067915.1 Hydractinia echinata | reverse complement strand
TTTCATTCGGCGTCTCATCAAAAATGAAAATATTTTTAAAACTACAAGTCTCATGGGTTTTAGTGGTGAAAAAATAATTTTAAAAATCGTTCGGGAAATGAGTTTACTCCCTGCTTACTTTCTTTGTATACATTCGACTATACGGGATTTACGGGAAATCGCGGGTTTTCGGTTGCCGGCGATTAAACTGCTTTCATTCGGCGTCTCATCAAAAATGAAAATATTTTTGAAAACTACAAGTCTCATGGGTTTTAGTGGTGAAAAAATAATTTTAAAAATCGTTCGGGAAATGAGTTTACTCCCTGCTTACTTTCTTTGTATACATTCGACTATACGGGATTTACGGGAAATCGCGGGTTTTCGGTTGCCGGCGATTAAACTGCTTTCATTCGGCGTCTCATCAAAAATGAAAATATTTTTGAAAACTACAAGTCTCATGGGTTTTAGTGGTGAAAAAATAATTTTAAAAATCGTTCGGGAAATGAGTTTACTCCCTGCTTACTTTCTTTGTATACATTCGACTATACGGGCCGAGCCGGGATTTACGGGAAATCGCGGGTTTTCGGTTGCCGGCGATTAAACTGCTTTCATTCGGCGTCTCATCAAAAATGAAAATATTTTGAAAACTACAAGTCTCATGGGTTTTAGTGGTGAAAAAATAATTTTAAAAATCGTTCGGGAAATGAGTTTACTCCCTGCTTACTTTCTTTGTATACATTCGACTATACGGGATTTACGGGAAATCGCGGGTTTTCGGTTGCCGGCGATTAAACTGCTTTCATTCGGCGTCTCATCAAAAATGAAAATATTTTTGAAAACTACAAGTCTCATGGGTTTTAGTGGTGAAAAAATAATTTTAAAAATCGTTCGGGAAATGAGTTTACTCCCTGTACTTTCTTTGTATACATTCGACTATACGGGCCGACGGGATTTACGGGAAATCGCGGGTTTTCGGTTGCCGGCGATTAAACTGCTTTCATTCGGCGTCTCATCAAAAATGAAAATATTTTTGAAAACTACAAGTCTCATGGGTTTTAGTGGTGAAAAAATAATTTTAAAAATCGTTCGGGAAATGAGTTTACTCCCTGCTTACTTTCTTTGTATACATTCGACTATACGGATTTACGGGAAATCGCGGGTTTTCGGTTGCCGGCGATTAAACTGCTTTCATTCGGCGTCTCATCAAAAATGAAAATATTTTTGAAAACTACAAGTCTCATGGGTTTTAGTGGTGAAAAAATAA
The DNA here is from genome assembly GCA_030067915.1 of Hydractinia echinata. Classification (NCBI taxonomy): domain Eukaryota; kingdom Metazoa; phylum Cnidaria; class Hydrozoa; order Anthoathecata; family Hydractiniidae; genus Hydractinia; species Hydractinia echinata. The sequence goes on along the minus strand of JASGCC010004202.1, from coordinate 19,523 downwards.
TTTTAAAAATCGTTCGGGAAATGAGTTTACTCCCTGCTTACTTTCTTTGTATACATTCGACTATACGGGCCGAGCGGGATTTACGGGAAATCGCGGGTTTTCGGTTGCCGGCGATTAAACTGCTTTCATTCGGCGTCTCATCAAAAATGAAAATATTTTTGAAAACTACAAGTCTCATGGGTTTTAGTGGTGAAAAAATAATTTTAAAAATCGTTCGGGAAATGAGTTTACTCCCTGCTTACTTTCTTTGTATACATTCGACTATACGGGATTTACGGGAAATCGCGGGTTTTCGGTTGCCGGCGATTAAACTGCTTTCATTCGGCGTCTCATCAAAAATGAAAATATTTTTGAAAACTACAAGTCTCATGGGTTTTAGTGGTGAAAAAATAATTTTAAAAATCGTTCGGGAAATGAGTTTACTCCCTGCTTACTTTCTTTGTATACATTCGACTATACGGGATTTACGGGAAATCGCGGGTTTTCGGTTGCCGGCGATTAAACTGCTTTCATTCGGCGTCTCATCAAAAAAAATATTTTTGAAAACTACAAGTCTCATGGGTTTTAGTGGTGAAAAAATAATTTTAAAAATCGTTCGGGAAATGAGTTTACTCCCTGCTTACTTTCTTTGTATACATTCGACTATACGGGATTTACGGGAAATCGCGGGTTTTCGGTTGCCGGCGATTAAACTGCTTTCATTCGGCGTCTCATCAAAAATGAAAATATTTTTGAAAACTACAAGTCTCATGGGTTTTAGTGGTGAAAAAATAATTTTAAAAATCGTTCGGGAAATGAGTTTACTCCCTGTACTTTCTTTGTATACATTCGACTATACGAGGGATTTACGGGAAATCGCGGGTTTTCGGTTGCCGGCGATTAAACTGCTTTCATTCGGCGTCTCATCAAAAATGAAAATATTTTTGAAAACTACAAGTCTCATGGGTTTTAGTGGTGAAAAAATAATTTTAAAAATCGTTCGGGAAATGAGTTTACTCCCTGCTTACTTTCTTTGTATACATTCGACTATACGGGATTTACGGGAAATCGCGGGTTTTCGGTTGCCGGCGATTAAACTGCTTTCATTCGGCGTCTCATCAAAAATGAAAATATTTTTGAAAACTACAAGTCTCATGGGTTTTAGTGGTGAAAAAATAATTTTAAAAATCGTTCGGGAAATGAGTTTACTCCCTGCTTACTTTCTTTGTATACATTCGACTATACGGCGACGGGATTTACGGGAAATCGCGGGTTTTCGGTTGCCGGCGATTAAACTGCTTTCATTCGGCGTCTCATCAAAAATGAAAATTTTTTGAAAACTACAAGTCTCATGGGTTTTAGTGGTGAAAAAATAATTTTAAAAATCGTTCGGGAAATGAGTTTACTCCCTGCTTACTTTCTTTGTATACATTCGACTATACGGGATTTACGGGAAATCGCGGGTTTTCGGTTGCCGGCGATTAAACTGCTTTCATTCGGCGTCTCATCAAAAATGAAAATATTTTTGAAAACTACAAGTCTCATGGGTTTTAGTGGTGAAAAAATAATTTTAAAAATCGTTCGGGAAATGAGTTTACTCCCTGCTTACTTTCTTTGTATACATTCGACTATACGGGATTTACGGGAAATCGCGGGTTTTCGGTTGCCGGCGATTAAACTGCTTTCATTCGGCGTCTCATCAAAAATATTTTTGAAAACTACAAGTCTCATGGGTTTTAGTGGTGAAAAAATAATTTTAAAAATCGTTCGGGAAATGAGTTTACTCCCTGCTTACTTTCTTTGTATACATTCGACTATACGAGCGGATTTACGGGAAATCGCGGGTTTTCGGTTGCCGGCGATTAAACTGCTTTCATTCGGCGTCTCATCAAAAATGAAAATATTTTTGAAAACTACAAGTCTCATGGGTTTTAGTGGTGAAAAAATAATTTTAAAAATCGTTCGGGAAATGAGTTTACTCCCTGCTTACTTTCTTTGTATACATTCGACTATACGGGCCGACGGGATTTACGGGAAATCGCGGGTTTTCGGTTGCCGGCGATTAAACTGCTTTCATTCGGCGTCTCATCAAAAATGAAAATATTTTTGAAAACTACAAGTCTCATGGGTTTTAGTGGTGAAAAAATAATTTTAAAAATCGTTCGGGAAATGAGTTTACTCCCTGCTTACTTTCTTTGTATACATTCGACTATACGGGATTTACGGGAAATCGCGGGTTTTCGGTTGCCGGCGATTAAACTGCTTTCATTCGGCGTCTCATCAAAAATGAAAATATTTTTGAAAACTACAAGTCTCATGGGTTTTAGTGGTGAAAAAATAATTTTAAAAATCGTTCGGGAAATGAGTTTACTCCCTGCTTACTTTCTTTGTATACATTCGACTATACGGGCCGAGCCGGATTTACGGGAAATCGCGGGTTTTCGGTTGCCGGCGATTAAACTGCTTTCATTCGGCGTCTCATCAAAAATGAAAATATTTTTGAAAACTACAAGTCTCATGGGTTTTAGTGGTGAAAAAATAATTTTAAAAATCGTTCGGGAAATGAGTTTACTCCCTGCTTACTTTCTTTGTATACATTCGACTATACGGGATTTACGGGAAATCGCGGGTTTTCGGTTGCCGGCGATTAAACTGCTTTCATTCGGCGTCTCATCAAAAATGAAAATATTTTTGAAAACTACAAGTCTCATGGGTTTTAGTGGTGAAAAAATAATTTTAAAAATCGTTCGGGAAATGAGTTTACTCCCTGCTTACTTTCTTTGTATACATTCGACTATACGGGATTTACGGGAAATCGCGGGTTTTCGGTTGCCGGCGATTAAACTGCTTTCATTCGGCGTCTCATCAAAAATGAAAATATTTTTGAAAACTACAAGTCTCATGGGTTTTAGTGGTGAAAAAATAATTTTAAAAATCGTTCGGGAAATGAGTTTACTCCCTGCTTACTTTCTTTGTATACATTCGACTATACGGGATTTACGGGAAATCGCGGGTTTTCGGTTGCCGGCGATTAAACTGCTTTCATTCGGCGTCTCATCAAAAATGAAAATATTTTTGAAAACTACAAGTCTCATGGGTTTTAGTGGTGAAAAAATAATTTTAAAAATCGTTCGGGAAATGAGTTTACTCCCTGCTTACTTTCTTTGTATACATTCGACTATACGGGCCGACGGGATTTACGGGAAATCGCGGTTTTCGGTTGCCGGCGATTAAACTGCTTTCATTCGGCGTCTCATCAAAAATGAAAATATTTTTGAAAACTACAAGTCTCATGGGTTTTAGTGGTGAAAAAATAATTTTAAAAATCGTTCGGGAAATGAGTTTACTCCCTGTACTTTCTTTGTATACATTCGACTATACGGGATTTACGGGAAATCGCGGGTTTTCGGTTGCCGGCGATTAAACTGCTTTCATTCGGCGTCTCATCAAAAATGAAAATATTTTTGAAAACTACAAGTCTCATGGGTTTTAGTGGTGAAAAAATAATTTTAAAAATCGTTCGGGAAATGAGTTTACTCCCTGCTTACTTTCTTTGTATACATTCGACTATACGGGCCGACGGGATTTACGGGAAATCGCGGGTTTTCGGTTGCCGGCGATTAAACTGCTTTCATTCGGCGTCTCATCAAAAATGAAAATATTTTTGAAAACTACAAGTCTCATGGGTTTTAGTGGTGAAAAAATAATTTTAAAAATCGTTCGGGAAATGAGTTTACTCCCTGCTTACTTTCTTTGTATACATTCGACTATACGGGATTTACGGGAAATCGCGGGTTTTCGGTTGCCGGCGATTAAACTGCTTTCATTCGGCGTCTCATCAAAAATGAAAATATTTTTTGAAAACTACAAGTCTCATGGGTTTTAGTGGTGAAAAAATAATTTTAAAAATCGTTCGGGAAATGAGTTTACTCCCTGCTTACTTTCTTTGTATACATTCGACTATACGGGATTTACGGGAAATCGCGGGTTTTCGGTTGCCGGCGATTAAACTGCTTTCATTCGGCGTCTCATCAAAAATGAAAATATTTTTGAAAACTACAAGTCTCATGGGTTTTAGTGGTGAAAAAATAATTTTAAAAATCGTTCGGGAAATGAGTTTACTCCCTGCTTACTTTCTTTGTATACATTCGACTATACGGGATTTACGGGAAATCGCGGGTTTTCGGTTGCCGGCGATTAAACTGCTTTCATTCGGCGTCTCATCAAAAATGAAAATATTTTTGAAAACTACAAGTCTCATGGGTTTTAGTGGTGAAAAAATAATTTTAAAAATCGTTCGGGAAATGAGTTTACTCCCTGTACTTTCTTTGTATACATTCGACTATACGGGCCGAGCCGGGATTTACGGGAAATCGCGGGTTTTCGGTTGCCGGCGATTAAACTGCTTTCATTCGGCGTCTCATCAAAAATGAAAATATTTTTGAAAACTGCAAGTCTCATGGGTTTTAGTGGTGAAAAAATAATTTTAAAAATCGTTCGGGAAATGAGTTTACTCCCTGCTTACTTTCTTTGTATACATTCGACTATACGGGATTTACGGGAAATCGCGGGTTTTCGGTTGCCGGCGATTAAACTGCTTTCATTCGGCGTCTCATCAAAAATGAAAATATTTTTGAAAACTACAAGTCTCATGGGTTTTAGTGGTGAAAAAATAATTTTAAAAATCGTTCGGGAAATGAGTTTACTCCCTGCTTACTTTCTTTGTATACATTCGACTATACGGGCCGAGCGGGATTTACGGGAAATCGCGGGTTTTCGGTTGCCGGCGATTAAACTGCTTTCATTCGGCGTCTCATCAAAAATGAAAATATTTTTGAAAACTACAAGTCTCATGGGTTTTAGTGGTGAAAAAATAATTTTAAAAATCGTTCGGGAAATGAGTTTACTCCCTGCTTACTTTCTTTGTATACATTCGACTATACGGGATTTACGGGAAATCGCGGGTTTTCGGTTGCCGGCGATTAAACTGCTTTCATTCGGCGTCTCATCAAAAATGAAAATATTTTTGAAAACTACAAGTCTCATGGGTTTTAGTGGTGAAAAATTAATTTTAAAAATCGTTCGGGAAATGAGTTTACTTATTAAACTGCTTTCATTCGGCGTCTCATCAAAAATGAAAATATTTTTGAAAACTACAAGTCTGATGGGTTTTAGTGGTGAAAAAATAATTTTAAAAATCGTTCGGGAAATGAGTTTACTCCCTGCTTACTTTCTTTGTATACATTCGACTATACGGGATTTACGGGAAATCGCGGGTTTTCGGTTGCCGGCGATTAAACTGCTTTCATTCGGCGTCTCATCAAAAATGAAAATATTTTTGAAAACTACAAGTCTCATGGGTTTTAGTGGTGAAAAAATAATTTTAAAAATCGTTCGGGAAATGAGTTTACTCCCTGCTTACTTTCTTTGTATACATTCGACTATACGGGATTTACGGGAAATCGCGGGTTTTCGGTTGCCGGCGATTAAACTGCTTTCATTCGGCGTCTCATCAAAAATGAAAATATTTTTGAAAACTACAAGTCTCATGGGTTTTAGTGGTGAAAAAATAATTTTAAAAATCGTTCGGGAAATGAGTTTACTCCCTGCTTACTTTCTTTGTATACATTCGACTATACGGGATTTACGGGAAATCGCGGGTTTTCGGTTGCCGGCGATTAAACTGCTTTCATTCGGCGTCTCATCAAAAATGAAAATATTTTTGAAAACTACAAGTCTCATGGGTTTTAGTGGTGAAAAAATAATTTTAAAAATCGTTCGGGAAATGAGTTTACTCCCTGCTTACTTTCTTTGTATACATTCGACTATACGGCCGAGCGGGATTTACGGGAAATCGCGGGTTTTCGGTTGCCGGCGATTAAACTGCTTTCATTCGGCGTCTCATCAAAAATGAAAATATTTTTGAAAACTACAAGTCTCATGGGTTTTAGTGGTGAAAAAATAATTTTAAAAATCGTTCGGGAAATGAGTTTACTCCCTGCTTACTTTCTTTGTATACATTCGACTATACGGGATTTACGGGAAATCGCGGGTTTTCGGTTGCCGGCGATTAAACTGCTTTCATTCGGCGTCTCATCAAAAATGAAAATATTTTTGAAAACTACAAGTCTCATGGGTTTTAGTGGTGAAAAAATAATTTTAAAAATCGTTCGGGAAATGAGTTTACTCCCTGCTTACTTTCTTTGTATACATTCGACTATACGGGATTTACGGGAAATCGCGGGTTTTCGGTTGCCGGCGATTAAACTGCTTTCATTCGGCGTCTCATCAAAAATGAAAATATTTTTGAAAACTACAAGTCTCATGGGTTTTAGTGGTGAAAAAATAATTTTAAAAATCGTTCGGGAAATGAGTTTACTCCCTGTACTTTCTTTGTATACATTCGACTATACGGGCCGAGGGATTTACGGGAAATCGCGGGTTTTCGGTTGCCGGCGATTAAACTGCTTTCATTCGGCGTCTCATCAAAAATGAAAATATTTTTGAAAACTACAAGTCTCATGGGTTTTAGTGGTGAAAAAATAATTTTAAAAATCGTTCGGGAAATGAGTTTACTCCCTGCTTACTTTCTTTGTATACATTCGACTATACGAGGGATTTACGGGAAATCGCGGGTTTTCGGTTGCCGGCGATTAAACTGCTTTCATTCGGCGTCTCATCAAAAATGAAAATATTTTTGAAAACTACAAGTCTCATGGGTTTTAGTGGTGAAAAAATAATTTTAAAAATCGTTCGGGAAATGAGTTTACTCCCTGCTTACTTTCTTTGTATACATTCGACTATACGGGATTTACGGGAAATCGCGGGTTTTCGGTTGCCGGCGATTAAACTGCTTTCATTCGGCGTCTCATCAAAAATGAAAATATTTTTGAAAACTACAAGTCTCATGGGTTTTAGTGGTGAAAAAATAATTTTAAAAATCGTTCGGGAAATGAGTTTACTCCCTGCTTACTTTCTTTGTATACATTCGACTATAGGCGACGGGATTTACGGGAAATCGCGGGTTTTCGGTTGCCGGCGATTAAACTGCTTTCATTCGGCGTCTCATCAAAAATGAAAATATTTTTGAAAACTACAAGTCTCATGGGTTTTAGTGGTGAAAAAATAATTTTAAAAATCGTTCGGGAAATGAGTTTACTCCCTGCTTACTTTCTTTGTATACATTCGACTATACGGGATTTACGGGAAATCGCGGGTTTTCGGTTGCCGGCGATTAAACTGCTTTCATTCGGCGTCTCATCAAAAATGAAAATATTTTTGAAAACTACAAGTCTCATGGGTTTTAGTGGTGAAAAAATAATTTTAAAAATCGTTCGGGAAATGAGTTTACTCCCTGCTTACTTTCTTTGTATACATTCGACTAACGGGATTTACGGGAAATCGCGGGTTTTCGGTTGCCGGCGATTAAACTGCTTTCATTCGCGTCTCATCAAAAATGAAAATATTTTTGAAAACTACAAGTCTCATGGGTTTTAGTGGTGAAAAAATAATTTTAAAAATCGTTCGGGAAATGAGTTTACTCCCTGCTTACTTTCTTTGTATACATTCGACTATACGGGATTTACGGGAAATCGCGGGTTTTCGGTTGCCGGCGATTAAACTGCTTTCATTCGGCGTCTCATCAAAAATGAAAATATTTTTGAAAACTACAAGTCTCATGGGTTTTAGTGGTGAAAAAATAATTTTAAAAATCGTTCGGGAAATGAGTTTACTCCCTGCTTACTTTCTTTGTATACATTCGACTATACGGGATTTACGGGAAATCGCGGGTTTTCGGTTGCCGGCGATTAAACTGCTTTCATTCGGCGTCTCATCAAAAATGAAAATTTTTGAAAACTACAAGTCTCATGGGTTTTAGTGGTGAAAAAATAATTTTAAAAATCGTTCGGGAAATGAGTTTACTCCCTGCTTACTTTCTTTGTATACATTCGACTATACGGGATTTACGGGAAATCGCGGGTTTTCGGTTGCCGGCGATTAAACTGCTTTCATTCGGCGTCTCATCAAAAATGAAAATATTTTTGAAAACTACAAGTCTCATGGGTTTTAGTGGTGAAAAAATAATTTTAAAAATCGTTCGGGAAATGAGTTTACTCCCTGTACTTTCTTTGTATACATTCGACTATACGGCGAGCCGGATTTACGGGAAATCGCGGGTTTTCGGTTGCCGGCGATTAAACTGCTTTCATTCGGCGTCTCATCAAAAATGAAAATATTTTTGAAAACTACAAGTCTCATGGGTTTTAGTGGTGAAAAAATAATTTTAAAAATCGTTCGGGAAATGAGTTTACTCCCTGCTTACTTTCTTTGTATACATTCGACTATACGGGATTTACGGGAAATCGCGGGTTTTCGGTTGCCGGCGATTAAACTGCTTTCATTCGGCGTCTCATCAAAAATGAAAATATTTTTGAAAACTACAAGTCTCATGGGTTTTAGTGGTGAAAAAATAATTTTAAAAATCGTTCGGGAAATGAGTTTACTCCCTGCTTACTTTCTTTGTATACATTCGACTATAGGGCGACCGGGATTTACGGGAAATCGCGGGTTTTCGGTTGCCGGCGATTAAACTGCTTTCATTCGGCGTCTCATCAAAAATGAAAATATTTTTGAAAACTACAAGTCTCATGGGTTTTAGTGGTGAAAAAATAATTTTAAAAATCGTTCGGGAAATGAGTTTACTCCCTGCTTACTTTCTTTGTATACATTCGACTATACGGGATTTACGGGAAATCGCGGGTTTTCGGTTGCCGGCGATTAAACTGCTTTCATTCGGCGTCTCATCAAAAATGAAAATATTTTTGAAAACTACAAGTCTCATGGGTTTTAGTGGTGAAAAAATAATTTTAAAAATCGTTCGGGAAATGAGTTTACTCCCTTACTTTCTTTGTATACATTCCGACTATTAAACGCTTTCATTCGCGTCTCATCAAAAATGAAAATATTTTTGAAAACTACAAGTCTCATGGGTTTTAGTGGTGAAAAAATAATTTTAAAAATCGTTCGGGAAATGAGTTTACTCCCTGCTTACTTTCTTTGTATACATTCGACTATACGGGATTTACGGGAAATCGCGGGTTTTCGGTTGCCGGCGATTAAACTGCTTTCATTCGGCGTCTCATCAAAAATGAAAATATTTTTGAAAACTACAAGTCTCATGGGTTTTAGTGGTGAAAAAATAATTTTAAAAATCGTTCGGGAAATGAGTTTACTCCCTGCTTACTTTCTTTGTATACATTCGACTATACGGGCGACCGGATTTACGGGAAATCGCGGGTTTTCGGTTGCCGGCGATTAAACTGCTTTCATTCGGCGTCTCATCAAAAATGAAAATATTTTTGAAAACTACAAGTCTCATGGGTTTTAGTGGTGAAAAAATAATTTTAAAAATCGTTCGGGAAATGAGTTTACTCCCTGCTTACTTTCTTTGTATACATTCGACTATACGGGATTTACGGGAAATCGCGGGTTTTCGGTTGCCGGCGATTAAACTGCTTTCATTCGGCGTCTCATCAAAAATGAAAATATTTTTGAAAACTACAAGTCTCATGGGTTTTAGTGGTGAAAAAATAATTTTAAAAATCGTTCGGGAAATGAGTTTACTCCCTGCTTACTTTCTTTGTATACATTCGACTATACGGCCGAGCCGGGATTTACGGGAAATCGCGGGTTTTCGGTTGCCGGCGATTAAACTGCTTTCATTCGGCGTCTCATCAAAAATGAAAATATTTTTGAAAACTACAAGTCTCATGGGTTTTAGTGGTGAAAAAATAATTTTAAAAATCGTTCGGGAAATGAGTTTACTCCCTGTACTTTCTTTGTATACATTCGACTATACGGGATTTACGGGAAATCGCGGTTTTCGGTTGCCGGCGATTAAACTGCTTTCATTCGGCGTCTCATCAAAAATGAAAATATTTTTGAAAACTACAAGTCTCATGGGTTTTAGTGGTGAAAAAATAATTTTAAAAATCGTTCGGGAAATGAGTTTACTCCCTGCTTACTTTCTTTGTATACATTCGACTATACGGGATTTACGGGAAATCGCGGGTTTTCGGTTGCCGGCGATTAAACTGCTTTCATTCGGCGTCTCATCAAAAATGAAAATATTTTTGAAAACTACAAGTCTCATGGGTTTTAGTGGTGAAAAAATAATTTTAAAAATCGTTCGGGAAATGAGTTTACTCCCTGCTTACTTTCTTTGTATACATTCGACTATACGAGCCGGATTTACGGGAAATCGCGGGTTTTCGGTTGCCGGCGATTAAACTGCTTTCATTCGGCGTCTCATCAAAAATGAAAATATTTTTGAAAACTACAAGTCTCATGGGTTTTAGTGGTGAAAAAATAATTTTAAAAATCGTTCGGGAAATGAGTTTACTCCCTGTACTTTCTTTGTATACATTCGACTATACGGCCGAGGGATTTACGGGAAATCGCGGGTTTTCGGTTGCCGGCGATTAAACTGCTTTCATTCGGCGTCTCATCAAAAATGAAAATATTTTTGAAAACTACAAGTCTCATGGGTTTTAGTGGTGAAAAAATAATTTTAAAAATCGTTCGGGAAATGAGTTTACTCCCTGCTTACTTTCTTTGTATACATTCGACTATACGGGATTTACGGGAAATCGCGGGTTTTCGGTTGCCGGCGATTAAACTGCTTTCATTCGGCGTCTCATCAAAAATGAAAATATTTTTGAAAACTACAAGTCTCATGGGTTTTAGTGGTGAAAAAATAATTTTAAAAATCGTTCGGGAAATGAGTTTACTCCCTGCTTACTTTCTTTGTATACATTCGACTATGCCGACGGGATTTACGGGAAATCGCGGGTTTTCGGTTGCCGGCGATTAAACTGCTTTCATTCGGCGTCTCATCAAAAATGAAAATATTTTTGAAAACTACAAGTCTCATGGGTTTTAGTGGTGAAAAAATAATTTTAAAAATCGTTCGGGAAATGAGTTTACTCCCTGCTTACTTTCTTTGTATACATTCGACTATACGGGATTTACGGGAAATCGCGGGTTTTCGGTTGCCGGCGATTAAACTGCTTTCATTCGGCGTCTCATCAAAAATGAAAATATTTTTGAAAACTACAAGTCTCATGGGTTTTAGTGGTGAAAAAATAATTTTAAAAATCGTTCGGGAAATGAGTTTACTCCCTGCTTACTTTCTTTGTATACATTCGACTATACGGGCCGACGGATTTACGGGAAATCGCGGGTTTTCGGTTGCCGGCGATTAAACTGCTTTCATTCGGCGTCTCATCAAAAATGAAAATATTTTTGAAAACTACAAGTCTCATGGGTTTTAGTGGTGAAAAAATAATTTTAAAAATCGTTCGGGAAATGAGTTTACTCCCTGCTTACTTTCTTTGTATACATTCGACTATACGGGATTTACGGGAAATCGCGGGTTTTCGGTTGCCGGCGATTAAACTGCTTTCATTCGGCGTCTCATCAAAAATGAAAATATTTTTGAAAACTACAAGTCTCATGGGTTTTAGTGGTGAAAAAATAATTTTAAAAATCGTTCGGGAAATGAGTTTACTCCCTGTACTTTCTTTGTATACATTCGACTATACGGGCCGAGGATTTACGGGAAATCGCGGGTTTTCGGTTGCCGGCGATTAAACTGCTTTCATTCGGCGTCTCATCAAAAATGAAAATATTTTTGAAAACTACAAGTCTCATGGGTTTTAGTGGTGAAAAAATAATTTTAAAAATCGTTCGGGAAATGAGTTTACTCCCTGCTTACTTTCTTTGTATACATTCGACTATACGGGATTTACGGGAAATCGCGGGTTTTCGGTTGCCGGCGATTAAACTGCTTTCATTCGGCGTCTCATCAAAAATGAAAATATTTTGAAAACTACAAGTCTCATGGGTTTTAGTGGTGAAAAAATAATTTTAAAAATCGTTCGGGAAATGAGTTTACTCCCTGCTTACTTTCTTTGTATACATTCGACTATACGGCCGAGCGGGATTTACGGGAAATCGCGGGTTTTCGGTTGCCGGCGATTAAACTGCTTTCATTCGGCGTCTCATCAAAAATGAAAATATTTTTGAAAACTACAAGTCTCATGGGTTTTAGTGGTGAAAAAATAATTTTAAAAATCGTTCGGGAAATGAGTTTACTCCCTGCTTACTTTCTTTGTATACATTCGACTATACGGGATTTACGGGAAATCGCGGGTTTTCGGTTGCCGGCGATTAAACTGCTTTCATTCGGCGTCTCATCAAAAATGAAAATATTTTTGAAAACTACAAGTCTCATGGTTTTAGTGGTGAAAAAATAATTTTAAAAATCGTTCGGGAAATGAGTTTACTCCCTGCTTACTTTCTTTGTATACATTCGACTATACGGGATTTACGGGAAATCGCGGGTTTTCGGTTGCCGGCGATTAAACTGCTTTCATTCGGCGTCTCATCAAAAATGAAAATATTTTTGAAAACTACAAGTCTCATGGTTTTAGTGGTGAAAAAATAATTTTAAAAATCGTTCGGGAAATGAGTTTACTCCCTGTACTTTCTTTGTATACATTCGACTATGGCCGACGGGATTTACGGGAAATCGCGGGTTTTCGGTTGCCGGCGATTAAACTGCTTTCATTCGGCGTCTCATCAAAAATGAAAATATTTTTGAAAACTACAAGTCTCATGGTTTTAGTGGTGAAAAAATAATTTTAAAAATCGTTCGGGAAATGAGTTTACTCCCTGCTTACTTTCTTTGTATACATTCGACTATACGGCCGAGCCGGATTTACGGGAAATCGGGTTTTCGGTTGCCGGCGATTAAACTGCTTTCATTCGGCGTCTCATCAAAAATGAAAATATTTTTGAAAACTACAAGTCTCATGGTTTTAGTGGTGAAAAAATAATTTTAAAAATCGTTCGGGAAATGAGTTTACTCCCTGTACTTTCTTTGTATACATTCGACTATAGGCCGAGCCGGATTTACGGGAAATCGCGGGTTTTCGGTTGCCGGCGATTAAACTGCTTTCATTCGGCGTCTCATCAAAAATGAAAATATTTTTGAAAACTACAAGTCTCATGGGTTTTAGTGGTGAAAAAATAATTTTAAAAATCGTTCGGGAAATGAGTTTACTCCCTGCTTACTTTCTTTGTATACATTCGACTATACGCGGATTTACGGGAAATCGCGGGTTTTCGGTTGCCGGCGATTAAACTGCTTTCATTCGGCGTCTCATCAAAAATGAAAATATTTTTGAAAACTACAAGTCTCATGGGTTTTAGTGGTGAAAAAATAATTTTAAAAATCGTTCGGGAAATGAGTTTACTCCCTGCTTACTTTCTTTGTATACATTCGACTATACGGCCGAGCGGGATTTACGGGAAATCGCGGGTTTTCGGTTGCCGGCGATTAAACTGCTTTCATTCGGCGTCTCATCAAAAATGAAAATATTTTTGAAAACTACAAGTCTCATGGTTTTAGTGGTGAAAAAATAATTTTAAAAATCGTTCGGAAATGAGTTTACTCCCTGCTTACTTTCTTTGTATACATTCGACTATACGGATTTACGGGAAATCGCGGGTTTTCGGTTGCCGGCGATTAAACTGCTTTCATTCGGCGTCTCATCAAAAATGAAAATATTTTTGAAAACTACAAGTCTCATGGGTTTTAGTGGTGAAAAAATAATTTTAAAAATCGTTCGGGAAATGAGTTTACTCCCTGTACTTTCTTTGTATACATTCGACTATACGGCGAGGGATTTACGGGAAATCGCGGGTTTTCGGTTGCCGGCGATTAAACTGCTTTCATTCGGCGTCTCATCAAAAATGAAAATATTTTTGAAAACTACAAGTCTCATGGTTTTAGTGGTGAAAAAATAATTTTAAAAATCGTTCGGGAAATGAGTTTACTCCCTTACTTTCTTTGTATACATTCGACTATACGGGCGAGCCGGGATTTACGGGAAATCGCGGGTTTTCGGTTGCCGGCGATTAAACTGCTTTCATTCGGCGTCTCATCAAAAATGAAAATATTTTTGAAAACTACAAGTCTCATGGGTTTTAGTGGTGAAAAAATAATTTTAAAAATCGTTCGGGAAATGAGTTTACTCCCTGCTTACTTCTTTGTATACATTCGACTATACGGGATTTACGGGAAATCGCGGGTTTTCGGTTGCCGGCGATTAAACTGCTTTCATTCGGCGTCTCATCAAAAATGAAAATATTTTTGAAAACTACAAGTCTCATGGTTTTAGTGGTGAAAAAATAATTTTAAAAATCGTTCGGGAAATGAGTTTACTCCCTGTACTTTCTTTGTATACATTCGACTATACGGCCGAGGGATTTACGGGAAATCGCGGGTTTTCGGTTGCCGGCGATTAAACTGCTTTCATTCGGCGTCTCATCAAAAATGAAAATATTTTTGAAAACTACAAGTCTCATGGTTTTAGTGGTGAAAAAATAATTTTAAAAATCGTTCGGGAAATGAGTTTACTCCCTGCTTACTTTCTTTGTATACATTCGACTATACGGGATTTACGGGAAATCGCGGGTTTTCGGTTGCCGGCGATTAAACTGCTTTCATTCGGCGTCTCATCAAAAATGAAAATATTTTTGAAAACTACAAGTCTCATGGTTTTAGTGGTGAAAAAATAATTTTAAAAATCGTTCGGGAAATGAGTTTACTCCCTGTACTTTCTTTGTATACATTCGACTATACGGGCCGACGGGATTTACGGGAAATCGCGGTTTTCGGTTGCCGGCGATTAAACTGCTTTCATTCGGCGTCTCATCAAAAATGAAAATATTTTTGAAAACTACAAGTCTCATGGGTTTTAGTGGTGAAAAAATAATTTTAAAAATCGTTCGGGAAATGAGTTTACTCCCTGCTTACTTTCTTTGCATACATTCGACTATACGGGATTTACGGGAAATCGGGTTTTCGGTTGCCGGCGATTAAACTGCTTTCATTCGGCGTCTCATCAAAAATGAAAATATTTTTGAAAACTACAAGTCTCATGGTTTTAGTGGTGAAAAAATAATTTTAAAAATCGTTCGGGAAATGAGTTTACTCCCTGCTTACTTTCTTTGTATACATTCGACTATACGGCCGATGGATTTACGGGAAATCGCGGGTTTTCGGTTGCCGGCGATTAAACTGCTTTCATTCGGCGTCTCATCAAAAATGAAAATATTTTTGAAAACTACAAGTCTCATGGTTTTAGTGGTGAAAAAATAATTTTAAAAATCGTTCGGGAAATGAGTTTACTCCCTGCTTACTTTCTTTGTATACATTCGACTATACGGCCGAGCGGGATTTACGGGAAATCGCGGGTTTTCGGTTGCCGGCGATTAAACTGCTTTCATTCGGCGTCTCATCAAAAATGAAAATATTTTTGAAAACTACAAGTCTCATGGGTTTTAGTGGTGAAAAAATAATTTTAAAAATCGTTCGGGAAATGAGTTTACTCCCTGCTTACTTTCTTTGTATACATTCGACTATACGGGATTTACGGGAAATCGCGGGTTTTCGGTTGCCGGCGATTAAACTGCTTTCATTCGGCGTCTCATCAAAAATGAAAATATTTTTGAAAACTACAAGTCTCATGGGTTTTAGTGGTGAAAAAATAATTTTAAAAATCGTTCGGGAAATGAGTTTACTCCCTGCTTACTTTCTTTGTATACATTCGACTATACGGGATTTACGGGAAATCGGGTTTTCGGTTGCCGGCGATTAAACTGCTTTCATTCGGCGTCTCATCAAAAATGAAAATATTTTTGAAAACTACAAGTCTCATGGGTTTTAGTGGTGAAAAAATAATTTTAAAAATCGTTCGGGAAATGAGTTTACTCCCTGCTTACTTTCTTTGTATACATTCGACTATAGCCGACGGATTTACGGGAAATCGCGGGTTTTCGGTTGCCGGATTAAACTGCTTTCATTCGGCGTCTCATCAAAAATGAAAATATTTTTGAAAACTACAAGTCTCATGGGTTTTAGTGGTGAAAAAATAATTTTAAAAATCGTTCGGGAAATGAGTTTACTCCCTGCTTACTTTCTTTGTATACATTCGACTATACGGCCGAGCCGGATTTACGGGAAATCGCGGTTTTCGGTTGCCGGCGATTAAACTGTTTCATTCGGCGTCTCATCAAAAATGAAAATATTTTTAAAACTACAAGTCTCATGGGTTTTAGTGGTGAAAAAATAATTTTAAAAATCGTTCGGGAAATGAGTTTACTCCCTGCTTACTTTCTTTGTATACATTCGACTATACGGATTTACGGGAAATCGCGGGTTTTCGGTTGCCGGCGATTAAACTGCTTTCATTCGGCGTCTCATCAAAAATGAAAATATTTTTGAAAACTACAAGTCTCATGGGTTTTAGTGGTGAAAAAATAATTTTAAAAATCGTTCGGGAAATGAGTTTACTCCCTGTACTTTCTTTGTATACATTCGACTATACGGCCGACGGATTTACGGGAAATCGCGGGTTTTCGGTTGCCGGCGATTAAACTGCTTTCATTCGGCGTCTCATCAAAATGAAAATATTTTTGAAAACTACAAGTCTCATGGTTTTAGTGGTGAAAAAATAATTTTAAAAATCGTTCGGGAAATGAGTTTACTCCCTGCTTACTTTCTTTGTATACATTCGACTATACGGGATTTACGGGAAATCGCGGGTTTTCGGTTGCCGGCGATTAAACTGCTTTCATTCGGCGTCTCATCAAAAATGAAAATTTTTTGAAAACTACAAGTCTCATGGGTTTTAGTGGTGAAAAAATAATTTTAAAAATCGTTCGGGAAATGAGTTTACTCCCTGCTTACTTTCTTTGTATACATTCGACTATACGGATTTACGGGAAATCGCGGGTTTTCGGTTGCCGGCGATTAAACTGCTTTCATTCGGCGTCTCATCAAAAATGAAAAATTTTTGAAAACTACAAGTCTCATGGTTTTAGTGGTGAAAAAATAATTTTAAAAATCGTTCGGGAAATGAGTTTACTCCCTGTACTTTCTTTGTATACATTCACTATACGGCCGACGGGATTTACGGGAAATCGCGGGTTTTCGGTTGCCGGCGATTAAACTGCTTTCATTCGGCGTCTCATCAAAAATGAAAATATTTTTGAAAACTACAAGTCTCATGGGTTTTAGTGGTGAAAAAATAATTTTAAAAATCGTTCGGGAAATGAGTTTACTCCCTGCTTACTTTCTTTGTATACATTCGACTATACGGCGACGGGATTTACGGGAAATCGCGGGTTTTCGGTTGCCGGCGATTAAACTGCTTTCATTCGGCGTCTCATCAAAAATGAAAATATTTTGAAAACTACAAGTCTCATGGGTTTTAGTGGTGAAAAAATAATTTTAAAAATCGTTCGGGAAATGAGTTTACTCCCTGTACTTTCTTTGTATACATTCGACTATACGGCCGACGGGATTTACGGGAAATCGCGGGTTTTCGGTTGCCGGCGATTAAACTGCTTTCATTCGGCGTCTCATCAAAAATGAAAATATTTTTGAAAACTACAAGTCTCATGGGTTTTAGTGGTGAAAAAATAATTTTAAAAATCGTTCGGGAAATGAGTTTACTCCCTGCTTACTTTCTTTGTATACATTCGACTATACGGATTTACGGGAAATCGCGGGTTTTCGGTTGCCGGCGATTAAACTGCTTTCATTCGGCGTCTCATCAAAAATGAAAATATTTTTGAAAACTACAAGTCTCATGGGTTTTAGTGGTGAAAAATAATTTTAAAAATCGTTCGGGAAATGAGTTTACTCCCTGCTTACTTTCTTTGTATACATTCGACTATACGGGATTTACGGGAAATCGCGGGTTTTCGGTTGCCGGCGATTAAACTGCTTTCATTCGGCGTCTCATCAAAAATGAAAATATTTTTGAAAACTACAAGTCTCATGGGTTTTAGTGGTGAAAAAATAATTTTAAAAATCGTTCGGGAAATGAGTTTACTCCCTGTACTTTCTTTGTATACATTCGACTATACGGGCCGAGCCGGATTTACGGGAAATCGCGGGTTTTCGGTTGCCGGAGATTAAACTGCTTTCATTCGGCGTCTCATCAAAAATGAAAATATTTTTGAAAACTACAAGTCTCATGGGTTTTAGTGGTGAAAAAATAATTTTAAAAATCGTTCGGGAAATGAGTTTACTCCCTGTACTTTCTTTGTATACATTCACTATCGACGGGATTTACGGGAAATCGCGGGTTTTCGGTTGCCGGCGATTAAACTGCTTTCATTCGGCGTCTCATCAAAAATGAAAATATTTTTGAAAACTACAAGTCTCATGGGTTTTAGTGGTGAAAAAATAATTTTAAAAATCGTTCGGGAAATGAGTTTACTCCCTGTACTTTCTTTGTATACATTCGACTATACGGCCGAGCCGGGATTTACGGGAAATCGCGGGTTTTCGGTTGCCGGCGATTAAACTGCTTTCATTCGGCGTCTCATCAAAAATGAAAATATTTTTGAAAACTACAAGTCTCATGGGTTTTAGTGGTGAAAAAATAATTTTAAAAATCGTTCGGGAAATGAGTTTACTCCCTGCTTACTTTCTTTGTATACATTCGACTATACGCGGATTTACGGGAAATCGCGGGTTTTCGGTTGCCGGCGATTAAACTGTTTCATTCGGCGTCTCATCAAAAATGAAAATATTTTTGAAAACTACAAGTCTCATGGGTTTTAGTGGTGAAAAAATAATTTTAAAAATCGTTCGGGAAATGAGTTTACTCCCTGTACTTTCTTTGTATACATTCGACTATACGGCCGACGGGATTTACGGGAAATCGCGGGTTTTCGGTTGCCGGCGATTAAACTGCTTTCATTCGGCGTCTCATCAAAAATGAAAATATTTTTGAAAACTACAAGTCTCATGGGTTTTAGTGGTGAAAAAATAATTTTAAAAATCGTTCGGGAAATGAGTTTACTCCCTGCTTACTTTCTTTGTATACATTCGACTATACGGGATTTACGGGAAATCGCGGGTTTTCGGTTGCCGGCGATTAAACTGCTTTCATTCGGCGTCTCATCAAAAATGAAAATATTTTTGAAAACTACAAGTCTCATGGGTTTTAGTGGTGAAAAAATAATTTTAAAAATCGTTCGGGAAATGAGTTTACTCCCGGTACTTTCTTTGTATACATTCACTATACGGCCGAGCCCGGGATTTACGGGAAATCGCGGGTTTTCGGTTGCCGGCGATTAAACTGCTTTCATTCGGCGTCTCATCAAAAATGAAAATATTTTTGAAAACTACAAGTCTCATGGGTTTTAGTGGTGAAAAAATAATTTTAAAAATCGTTCGGGAAATGAGTTTACTCCCTGCTTACTTTCTTTGTATACATTCGACTATACGGGCCGAGCCGGATTTACGGGAAATCGCGGGTTTTCGGTTGCCGGCGATTAAACTGCTTTCATTCGGCGTCTCATCAAAAATGAAAATATTTTTGAAAACTACAAGTCTCATGGTTTTAGTGGTGAAAAAATAATTTTAAAAATCGTTCGGGAAATGAGTTTACTCCCTG
>JASGCC010004201.1:0-20770 GCA_030067915.1 Hydractinia echinata | reverse complement strand
TGTTTTCCTGAGCGCCAAGGCCCTTAGAACGCTTCTAAACTACGTGGAAACAGCCTTCTAAGCCTGTAATATGGGCCTTTGCACAGCCTAAATAAAGGCCTTAACGTAAATCACGTGGTTTCACGTGAAACCCAGACAGGTGGCCATCGCCGTCTATCTTTTCAGTCTCAAATGAACTACCGATGCTATTAAGTCGTTTCGCTGAGCACCAGGCCTTAGAACGCTTCTAACTACGTGCACAGCCTCTAAGCCTGTTATATGGGCCTTTTACAGCCTCAATAACAGAGAGCCTACCGTAAATCACACGTCGGTTCCCAATCGACGCCCAGACAGGTGCCATCGGTCTTAGTCCTTCGTTTCTCAATGGAATCTACGATGTATTAAGGTTCGTTTTCGTGAGCGCCAGGCCCTTAGAACCGTTTCTAAATACGTGCAAGGCCTTATCTAAGGCTGTAATTATGTGCCTTTTACAGCAATAAAGAGTCCCTACACGTTTAAATCCTCGTGGTTCCACTGCGCCGACAGGTGGCCATCGGCTAGCTCCTTTCAGTCTCCATGGACTACGATGTATTAACGTCGTTTTCCTGAGCACAGCCCTTAGATACGCTTCTAACACGTGCACCAGTCCTTCTAACTGTAATATGTGTTTTACAGCATAATAAAGAGCCTAACACGTAAAAATCACGTGCGTCACATGCCCAGACGGTTGGCCATCGGTGCTAGTCCTTTCAGCTCTCATCAATGACTACGATGTTATTAGATCGTTTTCCTGACACCAGGCCCTTAGAACGCTTCTAACCTACTGTGCACAGCCTTCTAAGCCCTGTAATTATGGCTTTTACAGGCCTATAAAAGAGCTCTAACCTAAATCACGCGGTTCCACGTGCCCAGACCATGTTTTTGGCCATTCGTCCTATGTCCTTCCTTCAGTCTCCAATGACTACCCCCGAATGTATTAGTTCGTTTTCCTGAGCACCAGCCCTTAGAAAGCGCTTATCTAACTAGTGACAGTCTAAGCTGAATAATGGCGCTTTAACGAGGGCCTGAATAGAAGAGCCTACACGCTAAATCACGCGGTTCCACGTGCCAGACAGTGGCCATCGGTCTAAGTCATTTCAGTCTCAATGAGCTGGACATTACGTATATAAGAAGACGTTTCGACGCTGAGGCACCAGGCCCTTAGAACGCATCGTAATACGCTGAACAGAGCTCATTAGCGCCTGTTAAATATGTCCTTTACAAGCCCTAATAAGGAGTCTACACTAAATCACGCTTCCAGTGCCAAGCAGGTGGCCATCGTTAGTCCTTCAGTCTCAATGAGATACGATTATTAAGATCGTTTTCCTGAAGCCCAGGCACCTTAAAGCTTCTAACTAATGGTGCACAGTTCTTGCCTAAAGCCTGATATATGGCTTTTACAGACCATTAAAGAGCCTCTACACCTAAGATCACGGCGGTTCCACGTGCCCAGACAGGGCCATCGCGTCTAGTCCTTTCCATCTCAATGGACTAACGACATGTATTAAGTCTTTCCTGAGCACCAAGCCCCTTATCAACTGCTTTCTAATAACGTGCACAGGCCTTCTAAGCCCTGGTAATATGGCCTTTTACAGCTAAATAAAGAGTCTACACGTAAAATCAACGTGGTTCCACTGACCCCAGACGTGGCCATCGGTTAGTCCCTTTCAGTCTCCAATGGACTACGAAGTGTATTAGTCGTTGTCCGAGCGTCAGGCCCTTAGAACGGCTTTCTAACTGACGGGACAAGGCCTTCTAAACCTGTAATATGGCCTTTAGCAGCCTAATAAGCAGTCTACACTAAAAATCACGGCGGTTACCACGTGCCCAGACAGTGGCCTCCGGGTCTAGCCCTGTCATGCTCAATGGGACTACGATGGTACTTAAGGTCGTTTTCTGGAGCACCAGGACCCTTAGAACACGCGTTCGTAACTACGTGCTTACAGGCCAAATAAGCCTGAGTAATATGGCCTTTTACAGAGCCTAATAAAGACCTACCTAAATAAACGCGAGTGTCCTACGGCCCAGAACAGGTGGCCAGTACGGTCTCTCCTTTCCGAGTCTCAGATGGACTACGATGTATTAAGCGTTTTCCTGAGGCACCAGGCACCTTAGAAACGCTTGCAACTTCGTGCACAGGCCTCTAAAGCATGTAAATATGGCCTTTTAACAGCCTTAAAGAGCTACACCGTAAATCACGGGTTGCCACGTGCGCCAGACAGATGGCCATCCCGCCGTCTAGCCCTTTCAGTCTCAACTGGACACGACTGTTTAAGATCGTTTTGCCTGAGCACAGCGCCCTAGAAGCGCTTCTAACTACGTGCACAGGCCTTCTAAGCCTGTAATAGTGGCCTTTTACAGCCTCATAAAGAGTCTACACCTAAATCACGCGTTCCTCGGCCCACACAGGTGCCATCTGAGTCTTAGTCTTTCAGTCTCAATGGACTACGATGTATTAAGTTATTTTCCTGAGCACCAGGCACTTAGACGCGTCAAACTACTACACAGGCCTTAAGATGTAATATGCCTTTTACAGCCTAATAGAAGAGCCTACACGTAAATCACGTGGTTCCCACGTGCCCAACAGGTGCCATGTGGTCTAGTCCTTTCAGTCTCAATGACTACGATGATTAGAGTCGTTTTCCTGAGCACAGGCCCTTTAGAACCTTCTAACTTACGTGATCAGCCTTCTAAGCCCTGTATATGGCCTTTACAGCATTTAAGTAAAAGAGCCTACACTAAATCACTGTGGTTCTACGTGCTAGACAGTGTGGCCATTGTCTAGTTCCTTTCAGTCTGCGCAATGGACTACGATGTATTGAGTCGTTTCCCTGAAGCGCCATGCCCTTAAGAACGCTTTCTAAGAGCTGCACATGGCCATATAAGCTGTAATATGGCCTTTCCTATACGAGCCTAACAGAGCCTAACTAATCACGTCAGCGCCAGAACAGGTGCCATGTCGTCTAGTCCTTTTAGGTCTCAATGGACCTACGATGTATTATGTCGTTTCCTGAAGCACCAGGCCCCTAGAACCGCCTTCTAACTACGATGTACCATTGAAGCTGTTAGAATGCCAATAGGCCTTCTTACAGCCTAAACTAGAGCTACCGCTAAACACTGCGGCTTCCACGTGACCAGACAGCGTGGCCATGACGGTCTATCCTTTCCAGTCTCAAATGGACTACGATGTATTAAACGTATTGCGCTGAAGCACCAGGCCCCTTAAGAACGCTATCTAAGCTACGTGACAGGGCCTCATATAAGCCTGTAATACTGGCCTTATTACAGCCCAATAAAAGAGCTCTACGCACGAGTGTCGCTATAAAAGCTATCACCGTGGTTCCTGTGCCCAGACAGGTGCCATCGAGTTAGTCCTTTCAGTCTCAATGGACTACGATGTTATTAAGTCGTTTCCTAAGCGCCAGGCCCTAAACCGTTCTAACTACGTGGACCAGGCCTCTAAGCCTGTAATATGCCTTTTCTACAGCCTTAATAAGGAGCCTACACTAATCACCGGGTTCCACGTGCCCCAGTACAGGTAGGCCATACGTGCTGGTCCTGTTCAGTCTCAATAACACGATGTATTAAGTCTATTTCCCTGAGCACCAGCCCTAAGAACGCTTCTAACTACTGCACAGTCTTTCAAGCCCTGTAATATGCCTTTTACATGCCTAACAAAGAGCTCCTACACGTAAATCACCGTGGTCCACTTGGCGGCCACAGGTGCCATCGGTCTAGTCCTTTCAGTTCTCAATGACTACCGATGTATTAAGTCGTTTTCCCTGAGCGACCAGGGCCTCTTAGAAGCTTCTAACACGTGACAGCTTCAATAACTGTAAATATGGCTCTTTTACAGCCTAATAAAAGGCCTACAACCTAAAATCACGCCGGTTCCTACCTGCACAGACCAGTGCCCATCGGTCTAGTCCTTTCAGTCTCAAAATGGACTACCGATGTATAGTAACGTTTTCCTGAGCACCAGCCCTTAGAACGCTTCTAACATTACGTGCACAAGTCCATATAACCTGTAAATATTGCCTTTTACAGGCCTAATTAAAGAGACTCTACACGTAAATCACGTGGTCCCATTGCCCAGACCACAGGTGGCCATCGTTAGTCCTTTCAGTCTCAATGGAGCTACGATGTATTGAAGATCGTTTTTCCTGAGCCCAGGCCCTTAACAACGCTTCTAAACAACGTGCACAGCTTCTAAGCCTGTAATATGCGCTTTTTACACCTAATAAAGAGCCTACCCTGTAAGTCACGCGCGATTCCACGTGCCCAGACGAATGGTCAACGTTCTAGTCCTTTCAGTCTCAAGAATACGATGTTTTAAGCGTCGGTTTTCCTAGCGCCAGGCCCTTAAAACGCTTCTAACTAACGTACACAGGCCACTCACAGCCTGTTAATATGCGCCTTTTACAGCCTAATAAAGAGCCACACGTAAATGCACGTGCGTTCCACGATTGCCAGACCAGGTTGCCATGCGGTCTAGTCCTTTCAGTCTCAATGGACATACGATGGTATAGAATCGTTTTCTAGCACCGCAGCACCTTTAGAACGCTGTTCTAACATACGTGCCACAACAGTACCTTCTAAGCCTGTAATAGGCCCATTTTCACTAATAAAGGAGCCTACCACCATAAATCACGTCGTTCCACTGACCCAGACAGGTGCCATCGTCTAGTCTTTCAGTCTCAATGACTACGAAGTAATAAGTCGTTTTCTCTGACGCCAGGACCCTTAAGAACCTCCTCTAAACTACGTCTAAAACCGAATGGCTTTTAGCCGTAACTATGCCCTTAACCGAGCGCTATAGACTACACGTAAAATCACACGCTGGTCCAACTGCGCAGACAGAGGGCCATCGGTCTAGTCCTATTCAGTCTCAATGGACTACGATGTCTACACGTTTTCCTGAGCACCAGGCCCTTTAGAACGCTTTCTACAACGTGCACAGTCCCTTTCTAAACTGCAATTATGGCTTTTTTACCAGGCCCTAATAAAGAGCCTACACGCTAAATACACGGCGGTTCCAACGGATTGCCCAGACAGGTGGCCAATTACGGCTCTAGTCCTTTCAGTCTCAATGGACTACGATGTATTAAGTCGTTTCCTGAGCACCAGGCCCTTAGAACGCTTCTAACTACGTGCACAGGCCTTCTAAGCCTGTAATATGGCCTTACAGCCTAATAAGAGTCTACACGTAAATCACGTGGTTCCACGTGCCCAGACAGGTGGCCATCGGGTCTAGTCCTTTCAGTCTCAATGGACTACGATGTATTAAGTCGTTTTCCTGAGCACCAGGCCCTTAGAACGCTTCTAACTACGTGCACAGCCCTTCTAAGCCTGTAATATGGCCTTTTACAGCCTAATAAAGAGCCTACACGTAAATCACGTGGTTCCACGTGCCCAGACAGGTGGCCATCGGTCTAGTCCTTTCAGTCTCAATGGACTACGATGTATTAAGTCGTTTTCCTGAGCACCAGGCCCTTAGAACGCTTCTAACTACGTGCACAGGCCTTCTAAGCCTGTAATATGGCCTTTTACAGCCTAATAAGGAGTCTACACTAATCACGTGGTTCCACGTGCCCAGACAGGTGGCCATCGGTCTAGTCCTTTCAGTCTCAATGGACTACGATGTATTAAGTCGTTTTCTCTGAGCGCCAGCCTCTAGAACGCTTCTAACTACGTGCACAGGCCATATAAGCCTGTAATATGGCCTTTACAGCCTAATAAGAGTCTACACGTAAATCACGTGGTTCCACGTGCCCAGACAGGTGGCCATCGGTCTAGTCTTTCAGTCTCAATGGACTACGATGTATTAAGTCGTTTTCCTGAGCACCAGGCCCTTAGAACGCTTCTAACTACGTGCACAGGCCTTCTAAGCCTGTAATATGGCCTTTTACAGCCTAATAAAGAGGCCTACACGTAAATCACGTCGGTTCCACGTGCCCAGACAGGTGGCCATCGGTCTAGTCCTTTCAGTCTCAAATGGACTACGATGTATTAAGTCGTTTTCCTGAGCACCAGGCCCTTAGAAACGCTTCTAACTACGTGCACAGGCCTTCTAAGCCTGTAATATGGCCTTTTACAGCCTAATAAAGAGCCTACACGTAAATCACGTGGTTTCCACGTGCCCAGACAGGTGAGCCATCGGTTCTAGTCCTTTCAGTCTCAATGGACTACGATGTTATTAAGTCGTTTTCCTGAGCGCCAGGCCCTTAGAACGCTTCTAACTACGTGGACAGGCCTTCTAAGCCTGTAATATGGCTTTTTACAGCCTAATAAAGAGCCTACACGTAAATCACGTGGTTCCACGTGCCCAGACAGGTGGCCATCGGTCTAGTCCTTTCAGTCTCATTGGACTACGATGTATTAAGTCGTTTTCCTGAGCACCAGGCCCTTAGAACGCTTCTAACTACGTGCACAGGCCTTCTAAGCCTGTAATATGGCCTTTTACAGCCTAATAAAGAGCCTACACGTAAATCACGTGGTTCCACGTGCCCAGACAGGTGGCCATCGGTCTAGTCCTTTCAGTCTCAATGGACTACGATGTATTAAGTCGTTTTCCTGAGCACCAGGCCCTTAGAACGCTTCTAACTACGTGCACAGGCCTTCTAAGCCTGTAATATGGCCTTTTACAGCCTAATAAAGAGTCCTACACGTAAATCACGTGGTTCCACGTGCCCAGACAGGTGGCCATCGGTCTAGTCCTTTCAGTCTCAATGGACTACGATGTATTAAGTTGTTTTCCTGAGCCAGGCCCTTAGAACGCTTCTAACTACGTGAACAGGCCTTCTAAGCCTGTAATATGGCCTTTTAACAGCCTAATAAGGAGTCTACACGTTAAATCACGTGGTTCCCAACGTGCCCACACAGGTGGCCATCGGTCTAGTCCTTTCAGTCTCAATGGACTACGATGTATTAATTCGTTTTCCTGAGCGCCAGGCCCTTAGAACGCTTCTAACTACGTGGACAGGCCTTCTAAGCCTGTAATATGGCCTTTTACAGCCTAATAAGGAGTCTACACGTAAATCACGTGGTTCCACGTGCCCAGACAGGTGGCCATCGGTCTAGTCCTTTCAGTCTCAATGGACTACGATGTATTAAGTCGTTTTCCTGAGCACCAGGCCCTTAGAACGCTTTCTAACTACGTGCACAGGCCTTCTAAGCCTGTAATATGGCCTTTTACAAGCCTAATAAAGAGTCTACACGTAAATCACGTGGTTCCACGTGCCCAGACAGATGGCCATCGGTCTAGTCCTTTCAGTCTCAATGGACTACGATGTATTAAGTCGTTTTCCTGAGCACCAAGGCCCTTAGAACGCATTCTAACTACGTGCACAGGCCTTCTAAGCCTGTAATATGGCTTTTACAGCCTAATAAAGAGCCTACACGTAAATCACGTGGTTCCACGTGCCCAGACAGGTGGCATCGGTCTAGTCCTTTCAGTCTCAATGGACTACGATGTATTTAAGTCGTTTTTCCTGAGCACCAGGCCCTTAGAACGCTTCTAACTACGTGCACATGGCCTTCTAAGCCTGTAATATGGCCTTTTCACAGCCTAATAAAGAGCCTACACGTAAATCACGTGGTTCCACGTGCCCAGACAGGTGGTCCATCGGTCTAGTCCTTTCAAGTCTCAATGGACTACGATGTATTAAGTCGTTTTCCTGAGCACCAGGCCCTTAGAACGCTTCTAACTACGTGCACAGGCCTTCTAAGCCTGTAATATGGCCTTTTACAGCCTAATAAAGAGCCTACACGTAAATCACGTGTTCCACGTGCCCAGACAGGTGGCCATCGGTCTAGTCCTTTCAGTCTCCAATGGACTACGATGTATTAGTCGTTTTCCTGAGCGCCAGGCCCTTAGAACGCTTCTAACTACGTGGCACAGGCCTTCTAAGCCTGTAATATGGCCTTTACAGCCTAATAAGGAGTCTACACGTAAATCACGTGGTTCCACGTGCCCAGACAGGTGGCCATCGGTCTAGTCCTTTCAGTCTCAATGGACTACGATGTGTTAAGTCGTTTTCCTGAGCACCAGGCCTTAGAACGCTTCTAACTACGTGCACAGGCCTTCTAAGCCTGTAATATGGCCTTTTACAGCCTAATAAAGAGCCTACACCTAAATCACGTGGTTCCACGTGCCCAGACAGTGGCCATCGGTCTAGTCCTTTCAGTCTCAATGGACTACGATGTATTAAGTCGTTTTCCTGAGCACCAGGCCCTTAGAACGTCTTCTAACTACGTGCACAGGCCTTCTAAGCCTGTAATATGGCCTTTACAGCCTAATAAAGAGCCCTACACCTAAAATCACGTGGTTCCACGTGCCCAGACAGGTGGCCCCATCGTCTAGTCCTTCAGTCTCAATGGACTACGATGTATTAAGTCGTTTTTCCTGAGCGCCAGGCCCTTAGAACCTTCTAACTACGTGGACAGGCCATTCTAAGCCTGTAATATGGCCTTTTACAGCTAATAAAGACCTACACGTAAATCACGTGGTTCACGTGCCCAGACAGGTGGCATCGGTCTAGTCTTTCAGTCTCAATGGACTACGATGTGTTAAGTCGTTTTCCTGAGCACCCAGGCCCTTAGAACGCTTCTAACATACGTGCACAGCCTTCTAAAGCCCTGTAATATGGCCTTTTACAGCCTAATAAGGAGTCTACACCTAAATCACGTGGTTCCACGTGCCCCAGACAGGTGGCCATCGGTCTAGTCCCTTTCAGTCTCAAATGGACTACGATGTATTAAGTCGTTTTCCTGAGCACCAGGCCCTTAGAACGCTTCTAACTACGTGGCACAGGCCCATATAAGCCTGTAATATGGCCTTTTGACAGCCTAATAAGTGTCCTACACGTAAATCACGTGCTTCCACGTGCCCCAGACAGGTGGCCATCGTCTAGTCCTTTCAGTTTCAATGGACTACGATGTGGTTAAGTCGTTTTTTCCCTGAGCATCCCAGGCCCTTAGAACGCTTCTACTGACGTGGACAGGCCTTCTAAGCCTGTAATATGGCCTTTTTACAGCCTAATAAGGAGCCTACACGTAAATCAAACCGGTTTCCACGTGCCCAGACAGGTGGCCATGCGGTCTAGTCCTTTCAGGTCTCAATGGATCTACGATGTATTAAGCCTCGGTTTCTGAGCACCCAGCCCTTAGAACCCTTCTACTATGTGCACAGGCCTTCTAAGCCTGTAATATGGCCTTTTACAGCCTAATAAAGAGCCTACACTAAATCACGCGGTTCCACGTGCCCAGACAGGTGGCCATCGGTCTAGTCCTTTCAGTCTCAATGGACTACGATGTATTAAGTCGTTTTCCTGAGCACCAGGCCCTTAGAACGCTTCTAACTACGTGACAGGCCTTCTAAGCCTGTAATATGGCCTTTTACAGCCTAATAAAGAGCCTACACTAAATCACGCGGTTCCACGTGCCCAGACAGGTGGCCATCGGTCTAGTCCTTTCAGTCTCAAGGAACTACGATGTATTAAGTCGTTTTCCTGAGCACCAGGCCCTTAGAACGCTTCTAACTACGTGGACAGGCTATCTAAGCCTGTAATATGGCCTTTTACAGCCTAATAAAGAGTCTACACGTAAATCACGCGGTTCCACGTGCCCAGACAGGTGGCCATCGGTCTAGTCCTTTCAGTCTCAATGGACTACGATGTATTAAGTCGTTTTCCTGAGCACCAGGCCCTTAGAACGCTTCTAACTACGTGCACAGGCCTTCTAAGCCTGTAATATGGCCTTTTACAGCCTAATAAAGAGCCTACACGTAAATCACGCGGTTCCACGTGCCCAGACAGGTGGCCATCGGTCTAGTCCTTTCAGTCTCAATGGACTACGATGTATTAAGTCGTTTTCCTGAGCACCAGGCCCTTAGAACGCTTCTAACTACGTGCACAGGCCTTCTAAGCCTGTAATATGGCCTTTTACAGCCTAATAAAGAGCCTACACTAAATCACGCGGTTCCACGTGCCCAGACAGGTGGCCATCGGTCTAGTCCTTTCAGTCTCAATGGACTACGATGTATTAAGTCGTTTTCCTGAGCACCAGGCCCTTAGAACGCTTCTAACTACGTGCACAGGCCTTCTAAGCCTGTAATATGGCCTTTTACAGGCTAATAAAGAGCCTACACGTAAATCACGCGTTTCCACGTGCCCAGACAGGTGGCCATCGGTCTAGTCCTTTCAGTCTCAATGGACTACGATGTATTAAGTCGTTTTCCTGAGCACCAGGCCCTTAGAACGCTTCTAACTACGTGCACAGGCCTTCTAAGCCTGTAATATGGCCTTTTACAGCCTAATAAAGAGCCTACACGTAAATCACGCGGTTCCACGTGCCCAGACAGGTGGCCATCGGTCTAGTCCTTTCAGTCTCAATGGACTACGATGTATTAAGTCGTTTTCCTGAGCACCAGGCTCTTAGAACGCTTCTAACTAATAGGGCCTTTTACGGCCTAACAAAGAGCCTACACGTAAATCACGTGGTTCCACGTGCCCAGACAGGTGGCCATCGGTCTAGTCCTTTCAGTCTCAATGGACTACGATGTATTAAGTCGTTTTCCTGAGCACCAGGCCCTTAGAACGCTTCTAACTACGTGCACAGGCCTTCTAAGCCTGTAATATGGCCTTTTACAGCCTAATAAAGAGCCTACACTAAATCAGGTTCCACGTGCCCAGACAGGTGGCCATCGGTCTAGTCCTTTCAGTCTCAATGGACTACGATGTATTAAGTCGTTTTCCTGAGCCAGGCCCTTAGAACGCTTCTAACTACGTGCACAGGCCATATAGAGCCTGTAATATGGCCTTTACAGCCTAATAAAGAGCCTACACGTAAATCACGTGTTCCCACGTGCCCAGACAGGTGGCCATCGCGCTAGTACTTTCAGTCTCAATGGACTACGATGTATTAAGTCGTTTTCCTGAGCGCCAGGCCCTTAAGAACGCTCTAACTACGTGCACAGGCCTTCTAAGCTGTAATATGGCCTTTTACAGCCTAATAAGAGCCTACACCTAAATCACGCGGTTCCACGGCCCAGACAGGTGGCCATCGGTCTAGTCCCTTTCAGTCTCAATGGACTACGAGTATTAAGTCGTTTCCTGAGCACCAGGCCCTTAGAACGCTTCTAACTACGTGCACAGGCCTTTAAGCCTGTAATATGGCTTTTACAGCCTAATAAAGAGCCTACACGTAAATCACGTGGTTCCACGTGCCAGACAGGTGGCCATCGGTCTAGTTCCTTTCAGTCCAAATGGATCTACGATGTATTTAAGTCGTTTTCCTGAGCGCCAGGCCCTTAGAAACGCTCTAACTACGTGGACAGGCCTTCTAAGCCTGTAATATGGCCTTTTACAGCCTAATAAAGAGTCTACACGTTAAATCCACGTGGTTCCCACGTGCCCAGACAGGTGGCCATCGGTCTAGTCCCTTTCAGTCTCAATGGACTACGATGTATTAAGTCGTTTCCTGAGCGCCAGGCCCTTAGAACGCTTCTAACTACGTGGACAGGCCTTCTAAGCCCTGTAATATGGCCTTTTACAGCCTAATAAAGACTACACGTAAATCGACGTGGGTTCCACGTGCCCAGAACAGGTGGCATCGGTCTAGTCCTTTCAGTCTCAATGACTACGATGTATTAAGGTCGTTTTCCTGAGCACCCAGGCCCTTAGAACGCTTCTAACTACGTGCACAGGCCTTCTAAGCCTGTAATATGGCCTTTTACAGCCTAATAAAGAGGCCTACACCTAAATCACCGCGGTTCCACGTGCCCAGACAGGTGGCCATCCGTCTAGTCCCTTTCAGTCTCAATGGACTACGATGTATTAAGTCGTTTTCCTGAGCACCAGGCCCTTAGAACGCTTCTAACTACGTGCCAGCCTTCTAAGCCTGTAATATGGCCTTTACAGCCTAATAAAGGAGCCTACACGTTAAATCACGTGGTTCCACGTGCCCAGACAGGTGGCCATCGGTCTTAGTCCTTTCAGTCTCAATGGACTACGATGTATTAAGTCGTTTTCCTGAGCCACAGGCCCTTAGAACGCTTCTAACTAACGTGGCACAGGCCTTCTAAGCCTGTAATATGGCCTTTTACAGCCTAATAAAGAGCCTACACGTAAATCACGCGGTTCCACGTGCCCAGACAGTGGCCATCCGGTCTAGTCCTTTCAGTCTCAATGGACTACGATGGTATTAAGTCGTTTTCCTGAGCACCCAGGCCCTTAGAACGCTTCTAACTACGTGCACAGGCCTTCTAAGCCTGTAATATGGCCTTTTACAGCCTAATAAAGAGCCTACACTAAATCACGCGGTTCCACGTGCCCAGACAGGTGGCCATCGGTCTAGTCCTTTCAGTCTCAATGGACTACGATGTATTAAGTCGTTTTCCTGAGCACCAGGCCCTTAGAACGCTTCTAACTACGTGCACAGGCCTTCTAAGCCTGTAATATGGCCTTTTACAGCCTAATAAAGAGCCTACACTAAATCACGCGGTTCCACGTGCCCAGACAGGTGGCCATCGGTCTAGTCCTTTCAGTCTCAATGGACTACGATGTATTAAGTCGTTTTCCTGAGCACCAGGCCCTTAGAACGCTTCTAACTACGTGCACAGGCCTTCTAAGCCTGTAATATGGCCTTTTACAGCCTAATAAAGAGCCTACACTAAATCACGCGGTTCCACGTGCCCAGACAGGTGGCCATCGGTCTAGTCCTTTCAGTCTCAATGGACTACGATGTATTAAGTCGTTTTCCTGAGCGCCAGGCCCTTAGAACGCTTCTAACTAACGTGACAGGCCTTCTAAGCCTGTAATATGGCCTTTTACAGCCTAATAAAGAGCCTACACGTAATCACGTGGTTCCACGTGACCAGAACAGTGGCCATCGTCTAGTCCTTTCAGTCTCAATGGACTACGATGTATTAAGTCGTTTCCTGAGCACAGGCCTCTTGGAACGCTTCTAACTACGCTGCACAGGCCCAATCAAGCCTGTACATATGGCCTTTCTTACAGCCCAAGTACAAGAGCCTACAACGTAAATCACCGTGGTTCCACGTGCCGCAGACTAGGTGGCCATCCGGTCTAGTCCTTTCAGTTCTCAATGGACTACCGATGTATTAAGCTATTTTCTCTGAGCGCCCAGGCCCCTTAAGCCACGCTTCTAACTACGTGGACAAGCGCTTCGTAAACCTGTAACATGGCCTTTATCAGCCCTACATAAAGGAAGTCCTACACGTAAATCACGCGGTTCCACGTGCCCAGACAGGTGGCCATCGGTCTAGTCCTTTCAGTCTCAATGGACTACGATGTATTAAGTCGTTTTCCTGAGCACCAGGCCCTTAGAACGCTTCTAACTACGTGCACAGGCCTTCTAAGCCTGTAATATGGCCTTTTACAGCCTAATAAAGAGCCTACACGTAAATCACGCGGTTCCACGTGCCCAGACAGGTGGCCATCGGTCTAGTCCTTTCAGTCTCAATGGACTACGATGTATTAAGTCGTTTTCCTGAGCACCAGGCCCTTAGAACGCTTCTAACTACGTGCACAGGCCTTCTAAGCCTGTAATATGGCCTTTTACAGCCTAATAAAGAGCCTACACGTAAATCACGCGGTTCCACGTGCCCAGACAGGTGGCCATCGGTCTAGTCCTTTCAGTCTCAATGGACTACGATGTATTAAGTCGTTTTCCTGAGCACCAGGCCCTTAGAACGCTTCTAACTACGTGCACAGGCCTTCTAAGCCTGTAATATGGCCTTTTACAGCCTAATAAAGAGCCTACACGTAAATCACGTGGTTCCACGTGCCCAGACAGGTGGCCATCGGTCTAGTCCTTTCAGTCTCAATGGACTACGATGTATTAAGTCGTTTTCCTGAGCACCAGGCCCTTAGAACGCTTCTAACTACGTGCACAGGCCTTCTAAGCCTGTAATATGGCCTTTTACAGCCTAATAAAGAGCCTACACGTAAATCACGTGGTTCCACGTGCCCAGACAGGTGGCCATCGGTCTAGTCCTTTCAGTCTCAATGGACTACGATGTATTAAGTCGTTTTCCTGAGCACCAGGCCCTTAGAACGCTTCTAACTACGTGCACAGGCCTTCTAAGCCTGTAATATGGCCTTTTACAGCCTAATAAAGAGCCTACACGTAAATCACGCGGTTCCACGTGCCCAGACAGGTGGCCATCGGTCTAGTCCTTTCAGTCTCAATGGACTACGATGTATTAAGTCGTTTTCCTGAGCACCAGGCCCTTAGAACGCTTCTAACTACGTGCACAGGCCTTCTAAGCCTGTAATATGGCCTTTTACAGCCTAATAAAGAGCCTACACGTAAATCACGCGGTTCCACGTGCCCAGACAGGTGGCCATCGGTCTAGTCCTTTCAGTCTCAATGGACTACGATGTATTAAGTCGTTTTCCTGAGCACCAGGCCCTTAGAACGCTTCTAACTACGTGCACAGGCCTTCTAAGCCTGTAATATGGCCTTTTACAGCCTAATAAAGAGCCTACACGTAAATCACGGTTCCACGTGCCCAGACAGGTGGCCATCGGTCTAGTCCTTTCAGTCTCAATGGACTACGATGTATTAAGTCGTTTTCCTGAGCACCAGGCCCTTAGAACGCTTCTAACTACGTGCACAGGCCTTCTAAGCCTGTAATATGGCCTTTTACAGCCTAATAAAGAGCCTACACGTAAATCACGCGGTTCCACGTGCCCAGACAGGTGGCCATCGGTCTAGTCCTTTCAGTCTCAATGGACTACGATGTATTAAGTCGTTTTCCTGAGCACCAGGCCCTTAGAACGCTTCTAACTACGTGCACAGGCCTTCTAAGCCTGTAATATGGCCTTTTACAGCCTAATAAAGAGCCTACACGTAAATCACGTGGTTCCACGTGCCCAGACAGGTGGCCATCGGTCTAGTCCTTTCAGTCTCAATGGACTACGATGTATTAAGTCGTTTTCCTGAGCACCAGGCCCTTAGAACGCTTCTAACTACGTGCACAGGCCTTCTAAGCCTGTAATATGGCCTTTTACAGCCTAATAAAGAGCCTACACTAAATCACGCGGTTCCACGTGCCCAGACAGGTGGCCATCGGTCTAGTCCTTTCAGTCTCAATGGACTACGATGTATTAAGTCGTTTTCCTGAGCACCAGGCCCTTAGAACGCTTCTAACTACGTGCACAGGCCTTCTAAGCCTGTAATATGGCCTTTTACAGCCTAATAAAGAGCCTACACGTAAATCACGCGGTTCCACGTGCCCAGACAGGTGGCCATCGGTCTAGTCCTTTCAGTCTCAATGGACTACGATGTATTAAGTCGTTTTCCTGAGCACCAGGCCCTTAGAACGCTTCTAACTACGTGCACAGGCCTTCTAAGCCTGTAATATGGCCTTTTACAGCCTAATAAAGAGCCTACACTAAATCACGCGGTTCCACGTGCCCAGACAGGTGGCCATCGGTCTAGTCCTTTCAGTCTCAATGGACTACGATGTATTAAGTCGTTTTCCTGAGCACCAGGCCCTTAGAACGCTTCTAACTACGTGCACAGGCCTTCTAAGCCTGTAATATGGCCTTTTACAGCCTAATAAAGAGCCTACACGTAAATCACGTGGTTCCACGTGCCCAGACAGGTGGCCATCGGTCTAGTCCTTTCAGTCTCAATGGACTACGATGTATTAAGTCGTTTTCCTGAGCACCAGGCCCTTAGAACGCTTCTAACTACGTGCACAGGCCTTCTAAGCCTGTAATATGGCCTTTTACAGCCTAATAAAGAGCCTACACTAAATCAGGTTCCACGTGCCCAGACAGGTGGCCATCGGTCTAGTCCTTTCAGTCTCAATGGACTACGATGTATTAAGTCGTTTTCCTGAGCACCAGGCCCTTAGAACGCTTCTAACTACGTGCACAGGCCTTCTAAGCCTGTAATATGGCCTTTTACAGCCTAATAAAGAGCCTACACGTAAATCACGTGGTTCCACGTGCCCAGACAGGTGGCCATCGGTCTAGTCCTTTCAGTCTCAATGGACTACGATGTATTAAGTCGTTTTCCTGAGCACCAGGCCCTTAGAACGCTTCTAACTACGTGCACAGGCCTTCTAAGCCTGTAATATGGCCTTTTACAGCCTAATAAAGAGCCTACACTAAATCACGCGGTTCCACGTGCCCAGACAGGTGGCCATCGGTCTAGTCCTTTCAGTCTCAATGGACTACGATGTATTAAGTCGTTTTCCTGAGCACCAGGCCCTTAGAACGCTTCTAACTACGTGCACAGGCCTTCTAAGCCTGTAATATGGCCTTTTACAGCCTAATAAAGAGCCTACACGTAAATCACGTGGTTCCACGTGCCCAGACAGGTGGCCATCGGTCTAGTCCTTTCAGTCTCAATGGACTACGATGTATTAAGTCGTTTTCCTGAGCACCAGGCCCTTAGAACGCTTCTAACTACGTGCACAGGCCTTCTAAGCCTGTAATATGGCCTTTTACAGCCTAATAAAGAGCCTACACTAAATCACGCGGTTCCACGTGCCCAGACAGGTGGCCATCGGTCTAGTCCTTTCAGTCTCAATGGACTACGATGTATTAAGTCGTTTTCCTGAGCACCAGGCCCTTAGAACGCTTCTAACTACGTGCACAGGCCTTCTAAGCCTGTAATATGGCCTTTTACAGCCTAATAAAGAGCCTACACTAAATCACGCGGTTCCACGTGCCCAGACAGGTGGCCATCGGTCTAGTCCTTTCAGTCTCAATGGACTACGATGTATTAAGTCGTTTTCCTGAGCACCAGGCCCTTAGAACGCTTCTAACTACGTGCACAGGCCTTCTAAGCCTGTAATATGGCCTTTTACAGCCTAATAAAGAGCCTACACGTAAATCACGTGGTTCCACGTGCCCAGACAGGTGGCCATCGGTCTAGTCCTTTCAGTCTCAATGGACTACGATGTATTAAGTCGTTTTCCTGAGCACCAGGCCCTTAGAACGCTTCTAACTACGTGCACAGGCCTTCTAAGCCTGTAATATGGCCTTTTACAGCCTAATAAAGAGCCTACACGTAAATCACGCGGTTCCACGTGCCCAGACAGGTGGCCATCGGTCTAGTCCTTTCAGTCTCAATGGACTACGATGTATTAAGTCGTTTTCCTGAGCACCAGGCCCTTAGAACGCTTCTAACTACGTGCACAGGCCTTCTAAGCCTGTAATATGGCCTTTTACAGCCTAATAAAGAGCCTACACGTAAATCACGTGGTTCCACGTGCCCAGACAGGTGGCCATCGGTCTAGTCCTTTCAGTCTCAATGGACTACGATGTATTAAGTCGTTTTCCTGAGCACCAGGCCCTTAGAACGCTTCTAACTACGTGCACAGGCCTTCTAAGCCTGTAATATGGCCTTTTACAGCCTAATAAAGAGCCTACACTAAATCACGTGGTTCCACGTGCCCAGACAGGTGGCCATCGGTCTAGTCCTTTCAGTCTCAATGGACTACGATGTATTAAGTCGTTTTCCTGAGCACCAGGCCCTTAGAACGCTTCTAACTACGTGCACAGGCCTTCTAAGCCTGTAATATGGCCTTTTACAGCCTAATAAAGAGCCTACACGTAAATCACGCGGTTCCACGTGCCCAGACAGGTGGCCATCGGTCTAGTCCTTTCAGTCTCAATGGACTACGATGTATTAAGTCGTTTTCCTGAGCACCAGGCCCTTAGAACGCTTCTAACTACGTGCACAGGCCTTCTAAGCCTGTAATATGGCCTTTTACAGCCTAATAAAGAGCCTACACTAAATCACGCGGTTCCACGTGCCCAGACAGGTGGCCATCGGTCTAGTCCTTTCAGTCTCAATGGACTACGATGTATTAAGTCGTTTTCCTGAGCACCAGGCCCTTAGAACGCTTCTAACTACGTGCACAGGCCTTCTAAGCCTGTAATATGGCCTTTTACAGCCTAATAAAGAGCCTACACGTAAATCACGTGGTTCCACGTGCCCAGACAGGTGGCCATCGGTCTAGTCCTTTCAGTCTCAATGGACTACGATGTATTAAGTCGTTTTCCTGAGCACCAGGCCCTTAGAACGCTTCTAACTACGTGCACAGGCCTTCTAAGCCTGTAATATGGCCTTTTACAGCCTAATAAAGAGCCTACACGTAAATCACGCGGTTCCACGTGCCCAGACAGGTGGCCATCGGTCTAGTCCTTTCAGTCTCAATGGACTACGATGTATTAAGTCGTTTTCCTGAGCACCAGGCCCTTAGAACGCTTCTAACTACGTGCACAGGCCTTCTAAGCCTGTAATATGGCCTTTTACAGCCTAATAAAGAGCCTACACTAAATCACGGTTCCACGTGCCCAGACAGGTGGCCATCGGTCTAGTCCTTTCAGTCTCAATGGACTACGATGTATTAAGTCGTTTTCCTGAGCACCAGGCCCTTAGAACGCTTCTAACTACGTGCACAGGCCTTCTAAGCCTGTAATATGGCCTTTTACAGCCTAATAAAGAGCCTACACGTAAATCACGTGGTTCCACGTGCCCAGACAGGTGGCCATCGGTCTAGTCCTTTCAGTCTCAATGGACTACGATGTATTAAGTCGTTTTCCTGAGCACCAGGCCCTTAGAACGCTTCTAACTACGTGCACAGGCCTTCTAAGCCTGTAATATGGCCTTTTACAGCCTAATAAAGAGCCTACACTAAATCACGCGGTTCCACGTGCCCAGACAGGTGGCCATCGGTCTAGTCCTTTCAGTCTCAATGGACTACGATGTATTAAG
The DNA here is from genome assembly GCA_030067915.1 of Hydractinia echinata. Classification (NCBI taxonomy): domain Eukaryota; kingdom Metazoa; phylum Cnidaria; class Hydrozoa; order Anthoathecata; family Hydractiniidae; genus Hydractinia; species Hydractinia echinata. The sequence continues at coordinate 1,990 of JASGCC010004201.1, read as the reverse complement.
TCGTTTTCCTGAGCACCAGGCCCTTAGAACGCTTCTAACTACGTGCACAGGCCTTCTAAGCCTGTAATATGGCCTTTTACAGCCTAATAAAGAGCCTACACGTAAATCACGTGGTTCCACGTGCCCAGACAGGTGGCCATCGGTCTAGTCCTTTCAGTCTCAATGGACTACGATGTATTAAGTCGTTTTCCTGAGCACCAGGCCCTTAGAACGCTTCTAACTACGTGCACAGGCCTTCTAAGCCTGTAATATGGCCTTTTACAGCCTAATAAAGAGCCTACACGTAAATCACGCGGTTCCACGTGCCCAGACAGGTGGCCATCGGTCTAGTCCTTTCAGTCTCAATGGACTACGATGTATTAAGTCGTTTTCCTGAGCACCAGGCCCTTAGAACGCTTCTAACTACGTGCACAGGCCTTCTAAGCCTGTAATATGGCCTTTTACAGCCTAATAAAGAGCCTACACGTAAATCACGTGGTTCCACGTGCCCAGACAGGTGGCCATCGGTCTAGTCCTTTCAGTCTCAATGGACTACGATGTATTAAGTCGTTTTCCTGAGCACCAGGCCCTTAGAACGCTTCTAACTACGTGCACAGGCCTTCTAAGCCTGTAATATGGCCTTTTACAGCCTAATAAAGAGCCTACACTAAATCACGCGGTTCCACGTGCCCAGACAGGTGGCCATCGGTCTAGTCCTTTCAGTCTCAATGGACTACGATGTATTAAGTCGTTTTCCTGAGCACCAGGCCCTTAGAACGCTTCTAACTACGTGCACAGGCCTTCTAAGCCTGTAATATGGCCTTTTACAGCCTAATAAAGAGCCTACACTAAATCACGGTTCCACGTGCCCAGACAGGTGGCCATCGGTCTAGTCCTTTCAGTCTCAATGGACTACGATGTATTAAGTCGTTTTCCTGAGCGCCAGGCCCTTAGAACGCTTCTAACTACGTGCACAGGCCTTCTAAGCCTGTAATATGGCCTTTTACAGCCTAATAAAGAGCCTACACGTAAATCACGCGGTTCCACGTGCCCAGACAGGTGGCCATCGGTCTAGTCCTTTCAGTCTCAATGGACTACGATGTATTAAGTCGTTTTCCTGAGCACCAGGCCCTTAGAACGCTTCTAACTACGTGCACAGGCCTTCTAAGCCTGTAATATGGCCTTTTACAGCCTAATAAAGAGCCTACACGTAAATCACGCGGTTCCACGTGCCCAGACAGGTGGCCATCGGTCTAGTCCTTTCAGTCTCAATGGACTACGATGTATTAAGTCGTTTTCCTGAGCACCAGGCCCTTAGAACGCTTCTAACTACGTGCACAGGCCTTCTAAGCCTGTAATATGGCCTTTTACAGCCTAATAAAGAGCCTACACTAAATCACGCGGTTCCACGTGCCCAGACAGGTGGCCATCGGTCTAGTCCTTTCAGTCTCAATGGACTACGATGTCTTAAGTCGTTTTCCTGAGCGCCAGGCCCTTAGAACGCTTCTAACTACGTGCACAGGCCTTCTAAGCCTGTAATATGGCCTTTTACAGCCTAATAAAGAGCCTACACGTAAATCACGCGGTTCCACGTGCCCAGACAGGTGGCCATCGGTCTAGTCCTTTCAGTCTCAAGGACTACGATGTATTAAGTCGTTTTCCTGAGCCAGGCCCTTAGAACGCTTCTAACTACGTGCACAGGCCTTCTAAGCCTGTAATATGGCCTTTTACAGCCTAATAAAGAGCCTACACGTAAATCACGTTCCACGTGCCCAGACAGGTGGCCATCGGTCTAGTCCTTTCAGTCTCAATGGACTACGATGTATTAAGTCGTTTTCCTGAGCACCAGGCCCTTAGAACGCTTCTAACCACGTGGACAGTCCTTCCAAGCCTGTAATATGGCCTTTTACAGCCTAATTAAGAGGCTACACCTAAATCACGCGGTTCCACGTGGCCAGACAGGTGGCCATCGGTCTAGTCCTTTCAGTCTCAATGGACTACGATGTATTAA